>JBBPTN010000281.1:0-24916 GCA_038094075.1 Xerocomus spinulosus | reverse complement strand
CTGGGCAAAATCACATGATCCAGGGACTGATTTGTAGCCAAGAGTATGTGCTTTGTTTGGTCCAACCAAAGCTAGGCATAATTCTCATGAGTGCTTGCAGTGCACTTCATGCACTGCATCAGGGTTAGTTATTGTAATGATTCTGGAGGTCACTGTATCTGGTGAAACTAGTGATCATTATGCATGCATTCCAGATTGCCACATATTTAAATGTTATAACCAATCTGCTGGTATTACTAATTGCTGCTGCAGGCCTAAGTCAACAATCACATGTATTTGGAAGGTTAGAAACTGACTTGCATTACTTATTTGATACCCTCTATCTATATTACCCTTTTTGTCATATAATGTTCACACACTCAGATGAGAAGATTTGACAAACTCAGCAAGCATGCAGTGTGCTTACCACGAATATTTGGATAGAAGGAGAGGTGAGTCACTGCTGCTTCCCCTACCCCTCACTTTATGGCACCCATTTGCCCCACTTATGAGCACAACCATTCTAGCAGCCTTGAGTGAGTCCTGCCTTTTCCACCAACTGACACTGATTATACTGGTGTATTATCTCTCAACACTCTGGCTCAACATCAGCCATCTTCTTACTCATTTACAACTGGCACATGAATCTCATATTCTCAGGGCCAGGCCAGTGAGGCAGGAGCATCTGGCAAGTTGACTTTGCTCAGTCCAACAATTCAGTCTGCCATTCAGTCCATCTAACTATGGGTAATAAATAACATGGTCCTTGATGCAGGTTAGCCCTATGGCAAGAGGTATAGATCTGATTTCAAAGCTATTATGGAGAATAATTTCACTGCTATATGTTGTGCATTGAATATCAGCCCATCTTTTAACTTGGTGATGTCTCACTAATCTAGCTACTGGTTATAACATTAGAGTGGGATGCCAGGTATGCACCATTTGTAAGTTATATTCAACTTTAGATTATATTTTTCTGCTATTATAATGTACTAGATTATAAAGGGGCCAAGAAACATTCAGTTGAAGCTTGTGGAGCTTGCTAAGAAATATGCTGAGCACTATTTTGTCCTGATCCTAGCAGATGTACTGTACAAGGAAACCCAGTAGTAGAGGCCAACTGGTGAATTCAGAGAATGGAAAGCTTCACTAATCCTGCCTCATTTGTGAATAATTTTCTCCATCAATTCAGTCCAGTTGTAAGTTCTCATACTTTTGTCTTTTTTATGTGCAGTAATAGTTCTTCAAGTGATCTGATTCTATATAGAAGTAAAATTGTACTTGATTCAAGTCACCAATTTTCTTGTTCAGAAACAACTATCATACAACATCACCTTCAATGCTTGCATTTTCAGCTGCTGTAGTAAGACTAGACACCCAACTCCCATGTCTACACTAATATTTTACTGCCATTCTTAGCTATTGTGTGCTGTGCAAAGGGTGGCACATACATAGTTGCCAGTTAAGATCTGCTTTGACTCCCATTGAGTTTAATGGTGACACCTTTAACCCCTTTTATAGTGATTGCTTAAATGACATCAGTGAAGCTTTTAACCACCCCTGTTTCCATGCCTGAATGAAAAACTTCATGACAATAGCATATAAGATTTTTCTTGTCTTTTTTTAATTCACTGAAACTTTCACTAGAACACTACTTCAGGCAAACTTCACTTCTAACTTATCTATCTTAGTAGATCCCATCTTTATCCCAGAGCATGTTGGTGACTCATCAGCACAATCTAGTAAATTTGATTTCACACCATTCTACAAAGCCAAAGGAGGCCTAGGTGAGTCACATGACCCACATATCTATAAAAAGCTATTAAGTGCTTCATCAAATTCCAATGAAAAAAAAGATCAAGAACTAGTTGACTAAGTATTAGTAAACTAAGAATATTATGCACACTAATCAATAAAGGAACCAGAGAATCTATTAACTAAAAGTATAATATTCACTAATGAAAGAAACTATAGAATAATTGACTAAAATAATATTCCAACTAATTTATTATATATCTATATATTCTTGAATTAAAAACAATCTACATATCTAATCTAATATTATGGATAAAGCTCTAATAATACAGTGACTCTTAAAACTGTTCCAATATGTATGATTCCTTTTTTGTTTTCTTACTGTGTTATTCTTTTCCCTTTACTAGACTTACCTGCTGTCATAACTCTGACAATCTCTGCTTACATTTAGATCTGTTTCAACATGGACAATTATGTCTTACTCTTTAGTCAAAGTCCATTCCATTATGGACTTCCTCTTCTATGATAATCTTTCATGTTTCACTGCATGAATCATTGTCCAATCATTTTATTCTTTCAGATCATACAATAGAGTCCCTTTCTTTAACAATCTAGTTTCTCATCCCTTACTAATTTGTATAAGTAAAGCAGTATGATACAGAAGGAGTCCCAAGCATGATCTGCTTGGACTTCCACTTTGTAACTAAAATAGTGTGAATCCATCTTTATAAACCTTCACATCTGTTGCTTTAGTTCTTCCTCTTGCTTCACTCAGACCTTAGGCCCTCCTTGTCATTATGACTTGGAGTTTCCCCTTAGAACATTTGGACTCATCAGCTCCTTGCCTTCATTATATAGTGACTCCAAAAACTGTTACAATATTTGGTACTTTTGTAGTGCATGTGAAATATCAGTTTCAGGCATGGAAATTATGCTTAGCATTTGCAGAGGCATGGGAAGTACTACCCACTGGCTACCTGATGGTGCCTGGTTTATGTGATTCAGATCAGGTAGTGCAGAAATATGCCTATTTTAAAATAGACATATTATTGTAACAGTTTCTTCACTTTTGGCATGTAAGGTAGAATTTCACCGAAAGCATGGGATGCCTGATCCTGTTTGGTCATGAAAAAAAGATACACATATGTATGTTATGTAATAGTTTATACACACCTCTATTCATGGTATACAAAGTCATTAGATTTCCATTCTTTACTCAATAGAGCCTTCTCCCCCTAAAGCCTTAAATGGACCTTCAATATTGTTAGGAACACCCATATCATTATTATTAATCAATCTACAACTGTTTTTGATTGTTGTAATCATATAAAACTTACTTATTTAAACTATTTTCTATAAATCCTAAAATAATCTTGTACTTTCTTTGAAATTCAAAGAGTGGGAAGTGCACCAAATTTGTTCAACTTGTTATTAAAACCAACCTATAGATCCATTTAGTCAACACAAATTATATTATGCTAAATTGCTAATGTATGGAAGTTGTACACAGACAATAATCTCTCCTCTACTTTATATAGATCAAAATACATGTATTAATCAGTGTATACATAACAGAATTTGATAATAAATTGTTGGAAAATATAAATATTATGTAATAAGTAAATATAAGCATGAATAGCCCTTATAAAGTAGTAAATAACCATTGAGTGTTTTATTCCTAGATCTCTAATATTATGATACAGATTTTATTGCTTGTACACAGGTTTTGTACAAGCATTTAACAGGTAAATATGGAGTCCTTACCACTGAGTTTGACTATAGCATATTGTCAAGAGCAAGTTGGGCCAATTCTATGCATGCCAGACATTACCAAACCCTTCACCATTACCTCTGACACTGACAAACATGCATCAGGAGGCATGCTTCTCCAACAAGACTTGAATGGCAAATGGCACCTTTGTGGCTACATTTCCAAGATATTTTCTTCCACTGAATGGAAATATGCCATCTATGACCAAGAGCTCCTAGTAGTCATTAGAGCCCTCAAAATATGGAGACACTATCTTCATGGGTTACCATTCCCAGTCCTTGTCTGAACAGACCACAAGAATCTCATCTACTTCTGCCAACCCCAGAAACTCAATAGACAACAGGCTTGTTGGCTCCTTGATCCAGCTGATTTTGATCTAAAGATTGACCACATTCCTAGCCACCTCCTGTCTGCTTCCACTGCCCTCTTCCACTGCCCAGACTATATCCCAGACAATGACAACAACAACAACAACACTACTTTTTTTCCTGATGACATCTTTGTAAATTTTATTAACAACACCCTCCATGACAAGATCTCCTCCTCCTCCTCCTCCTCCTCTAACCCACTCATAGCAGAATCTCTTTAAGCTATGGAAGGACTACCATTCAAATTCTGCTCTCACTTCTCAGACTAGTCATACAATGGCTTCACCAAAACTTTCAGCCCTCCTTCTCATTGTGAGTTGGAGTTTTCCCTCAGAACATTCAGACTCATTGGCTCCTTGCCTTTATTAAAGGCCCATTGCTTCTGTCAGTATTTAAGACCCAAGACTCAGATTTCTATGCTTTGTCTTTTTCAAGCCCTATGCTCATCCTTACCCAGGCCTAGCATAACTTTCACTATGCCAATCCAGCCAAACCTAGTTTAGTGTAGTCTGGTGATCATCCCATCTATCAGGTCATGTGTGATCACATGTGCTGCAATCCTGCAGATAAGGCTGACCATCAATAGACAGTCTGGTAAGACTGGTTTTGGCACAAGGGGAGTGAGTGGGATTTTGAAGTAATGTGACTACTCAGTCCAAATCAAGATGTTGTCCACTAGTAATCATTGCTGGCATGTAGCTACCTGTATAATAACCAGTTACCTAATTAGATAAGCTCTCTAGGCAATGTATGCTTGATTGTTCCATCTCTCTGAGGCTAAATCACCAATGCAATGGATCTTGACATGCTTGCCAAAGGTTCTTAATATGGTTGTGATGGCTGAGTGCAAGCTGCACTCAAGATACTTTGAGAAGGTCAGATCTTGCTCCTTGACTTCATCCTGCATGACCTGTGATCAGACAAGCATGAATTTGCAATGTATCAGGACTGTTTTTTTACAAATCCATCAGGGAAGCTCAATTTGCTTCTAATTCAGATGTTCAGCAACAAGCATGGGCACCCAATCTTTCTTAAATGGCTGAAACCATGCACTATGGAACTTATATCAACAAGATCATGAAGGAGATGGATAAAGTCAAGAATGTGCTCAAGTGGATGATTAACATAATCAAACTGAAACACTTGCTTACATGGGACATTAACTTGTTTATTAGATCACTAGTGAAAATAACTGTGCCAACCCTTGGCCATCTTCTTCGAGTCACTGCACAGACTGATCATGCAATTAAGAAAAACAAGATCAAGACCTGTACCACTGTGTGTAAATATACTATTGTAACCCATGTACATTGATTTTTTGCAGGTGTGTAATGTTATTGTGATGTAGTTGGCCAAGGAGTGATCAGATCATGCACTCTATTTTGCAATACCCTTTATACTTTTTCAGTGGATGTATGGAGCTTCATATCAGCCAATTGAGGCCCTTCATGAATGTGGTTTCTGCATATCATTTACATCCCTCATGAAACTACTCTGTTAGGTTGCTGGACAGAGTCTTGAGTGCACTATGAATGCTGCCAAAGGTCTTTATGCATTATGCTTGGACAACATAAATATCAAGACATCCATATTTGTTAAGCAACAAGACTTTGCACCAGCCAAGGTTCAGTCTGGAATATTTGTAATCCTGTATGAAATCAAAGCCAATCCAGATGATATGCAACTTGCTCTAATACTAGCATGAGTACAGCATGCATCTGACTTAATGTTCAACCATGACATTCAGCCTACATTCCAACAACAAAAGTCATTCTACAATCAAACTCAAATCCACATCATTAACATCCTACTTGAACATTCAAAGCCATTCAAAGCTATCCAGGACAGTCTAACTAGAGATCCATCTCTGGTCCATTCTATCCATCAGCAAATGCCAACCAGTCATTGCACCAAATAGTTCTCTTTGAAAACATCAAACAATTGACAAGAGCTTGGTCTCCAGTAACAGTATAGCTACAAATGATGTATATACATATGAATCAGCTCAAGATGAGCCATGACAATCTTGTTGACCATGCCATTCCAAGTATCAATAATCAGTTGACAAATGCATGTATCTGTGCAGCAAAGGCATTATGAACAAAGAATGTGAATCCATTCACCTATATTCAATTTCTTCAGCTTGGTTTTGGCCTCTTTCACCTCTCAATAAACCTCATCTGGGTGCTTTTACACACCCATTGTGGCTCAATACATCAATTTGGCAGCCTTCCTTACTTCTTCTCTGTTCTTGATTGTACTTGGCTTGGTTGTGAGCATCTAGACTATCATACATTAATATCAACACTCTTTCAAATCCTACATGGGATCATCCTCAATGCATGTCAAGTCTGGACATGCACCATTGGCAGCATATGCCTCATCAAATCTGAGTGTCAATGACTTGCTTGAGACTGCCAATCACATTATTCTCAATCACATTTCTCCAAACAACTTCAAAACTGTGCCTGTCTAGCCTTTGTGATGCATACATATGCCCCCTTGAACTTGTCACTGTGGGTGCCATTGCACCCATTTCACCAATGCTGTCTTCATGTGGTGGTGGTGAGCTATCACACACCTCATAGTTGTTATTGCACCAGTCCTGCCCTCACTCTTGATGTGCATCCCTCACCATCATTATCATTATCACCATGCTTGCAGTGGTGTGCATTTGTGGGTCCTCTGCCATCACTATCACTGTTGTGCTGTTGCACCTGCCTTGCCCTTGCCATCATCACTGTTGGTGATGATGCACATTTGTATGTCCCTTGCCCTTGCCTTCACCACCCTCATGCCATGATGATGGCATGCCATTGCATGTTCTTCACCCCTACCATCATTGTTGTCATAGTTGTTGGGCCTGCCTCACTGATGTCATTATTGTGGCTAAGGTGGAGTTATGCCCAACTTGCCTTTGCCTTTGCCATTGTTACTATCCTGGTAGTGGTGTGATTGTGACTGCTTTGGATTCTTCATCATTGTCATGGAGGGTCATGATGGCTGGCCCTCACCCTCACCATCATCATCACTATGCTGGTAGTGGTGGTATGCTGTTGTGCATCCCTCACCCTGGCCATCATTATCATCACTGTGGTAGAAGCATGCTGTTGTACCCTCACCATGCTGCATTGTGGTGGTCATGATGGTTATGGTGTGTGGTTGCACATCCCCCACTGTTGTTATCATGATGGTGGTGGTGGTATGCACAATTGTGTGTCCCCTTGCCCTTGCCATTGTCTTCACAATGGTGGTGTTGGTTGGTGAGCATCTTTGCACCTATCCCACCATCCCTACCATCATCTTCATATGATAGTGATGGTGTGCACTCATGCACCCCTCGCTGTCCTTATTGTCACCATTGCTATGGTGATGGCAGAGGACACATGGCCTTGTTCAAGCAGCAAGAGATTTGGCACACTAATTTGTTGATGAACCTGCTATGGTTGTTATTCTCAGCCTGTGAAAATAAAAATGTACTTACATGGTGAGAGTGGCAGGTAAGTGGGAATGGAGGGAAGGAAAGGAAAGTGACACTCATTATAATTTCTTTGAAATGTCACATGGATGGATCTCAGCTGAACAATGCACACTTGAAGTGGGTTTGCACCCACCACAATTTCCAATGCCAGGTTAGATGCTGCACACTGTGAGAGGAATGGGGATGTAGTTTTACAGATGAGAAAAAATTTCCCCTCAACAACCACCCTTCCCCCCTATTGTGGGAGTCAGGGATCCTCACTACCAGCCTGTCACTCTTGTCTGGCAGAAACCCTGCTCTTCTTGCCATGTGGTGGTGGACATGCTGTTGTGTGATCCTCACACTCACCATTGTGGTGAAGGGTGCATAGGTAATGTTGCACTGTTGTGTCACCAAGGGTAGTGATGGTAGGCACATCACCATTGTGTATTGTGGCACCTTTGCTGTTGTTGTTTGGGTTGAGATGGGCACACTGCTTGCACCCATCATTATTGCTGTCCTATTACTTGCATTATCTGATGAATTGCCATGATAGCCCTTTCTAACACTCACTACCACCATCCTCACCACTATCATCACTATGGTGGTGGGTGCTATTATGCTAGGCTGGGTAGGGATGAGCATAGAGCTTGGAAAAGATGAAGCATACAAGTATGAGTCCCTAAGTCTTGAACATTGACACAAGTAACAAGCCTTTAATGAAGACAAGGAGCCAACAAGTCTGATAGTTCAAAAGTTCTGAAGGAATAGAACTCCAAGTTGCAATAACAAGAAGGGCTGAGGGTTCTAGTGAAGCAAGAGAGAACCAAGGAAATTGATGCAAAGATTCACAAGGATGGATTCATGCTATCACGGTTATAAAGCAGAAGTCCAAGTAGATCAAGCTGGGGGCTCCTCTTGTATCATTCTGCACTACTCATACTAATTAGTGAGGGAAATTGAAATGTAAAAGGGAATGAAACTATTATATGATTTGAAGGAATAAAATAACTGGATGATAACCCTCTGGTAGAACATAAAGAATATTGTAGAAAAGAAGGCTCATGATGGAATGGACTCTGACTAAAGAATAAAACATAAGGATCCATGTTGAAACAGACTTAAGCATAAGCAAAGACTATTAAGGTTATGATGGTGGATAAGTCCAATAAAGGAAAAAAAATGTGGTGAGAAAACAGGAAAGAAATTGTAACATTATCCCCTTTGTATGATAGAAGTTACCTGACCTTCTATTAAAAAGGCATACTGTAGTTACAGTAGTCCCAGAGGGGTTGGGAGGGGGAGTCCCCATGATGCTTTGTTCCCATGCTTTGTCTGCCAGTTTGTCATCATAAGGATCTACTGCAGAAGGAGAAGATGAAAAAGAAGAGTCACAAGATCAGCCCAATGTAATGAGGGCAGAGGAGGGAGAGGCTTTGACATGGCAAATAGTGGCCATTGACTTGTCTCATTCAGTGTTATCTTCTTATATGTCTCCATACCTTGGTGATATCCTCTTTTTCTGGCTCCTGGTCCATGTCATCCTTGTTGTCCACAGGGATCTGACTAGGGAGAAGGATGGGGGAATGAGGTTGTGGCATTGGCAGAGGTGAGATGATTGGTGAGAAAGGAGATTGCTTGTAGAATTGGGAAGAGGGAATAATGGATGGTCTAGCCAGTTGTCCAAGGTAATTGACTTGAATGGGGCAGAAGTAGTTTGGTTATTGTGATTCTATATGCCTGGGTCTGTTCTGATTGCAGTAGTTGCAAGTTCGGAGAGAACAGTCATTATAGTAATGGCCAAGACATTGGCAGGTGAAACAAGTTTCAGAATGGTGAGGGTGGGTCTTAGGAAGATGTTCTTTGGAATGCCACTAAGCCATACATCATTCAAACTGGGTTTCTTTTTCAGCATTGAGGGGAGATGATGAAGCAGATTCTGAATTGCAGGAAATGACAGCAAGTAAAACATTAGGAGGAGAAGAAGGGGGGTTGGTGTGAAGTGAATGGTAAACTATGGTCTTAACATCTTGAAATTGCAACTTATCTAATGTAGTTGAGGGGTCTTTAGCTTGTTGTTACAACCTTTTTCTTCACTTGTCCTTACTCTTCACTTTTATCCATCTCTACTTCTTACCCTTCCTGCTGCAATGAACCATCTAGTCATTCTAGATTAGTTTCCTTCTGATTCCATCGCATCCTTTATTCTTCTTTAGTTCTAGGATATCTCCACAGCAGTGTCTGTCATCACTGCTTAGTATTCCTCCCATTTCCATTGTATTCTTTAACCTTCTTTGCTATGTGCCTATGCCTATATAAACTCAGCTTGTATTATGTATTTCCTTATACTTTATCTGCACTTTTACATGGATCTCTTGTGTTCTCTGAGTTCTCTGAGTCCTTGTCTCTGTCTCTGTCCTTGTCCTTGTCTTCTGAGTCTATCTCAGAATCTAAGTCTCTGTCGCCTTCATCCCTGGCTTGATCTCCTAGCTTAGCAGGTTCTATTGACCTATTTGTGAGAGTCCAACTGCTAAGAGGTTGTTGAATAACACAAGTGTGCATTTGGTGTAACACTTATTCTCAAAGAGAATGACAAACAATAGCAGGAACTTCTTGGCAAGTGTAAGAGTTGGAAGTAATGAGATGAATAATATCTAATTGGGTTTGAACATCCTGGTTTTATTGGTAAGCATGAACTGCTAGGTCAATGGGGGAGTCACAATCAATGTGAAAGGCAAGGCAATGAATGAAGGCAGGGTCATTAATGGCAATGGAAATGGTCAAGAGATCAAGAGAGAAATGTTCATTGCCTTAGTGATGAGCAGTGAGAGAAAGGAGTGGAGTGGACATTCTTGCAGAGGCATATAGTAGTTTCAAGAAAATGTGTAGAGAGATCTAATTTGGAGGGACTGCCTTATATACCAGAAGAAGTTCCTTGGTGCTTCCAAGGTTTTGTTCTGGTTCCCAGGAGTTGTCAGATGTGAGATAGCCCTTTCACTTGATTAAGAATTCTCATCATTTTGGACTACCTTTATGTTGTAAGATGGCTTCCACTCCAAATTGTTTCTTGTCCTGGATAAGATCTGGTGGTGGTTTAGGGAAGTTCTGGCCATGGATATTGTTCTTCATACATAAATAGGAGGGAGGTGTGGAACATGTTGTGGGTGTGCCAGGTCTTTTAGGAGTTGGAGTTTGTATGTGATGGGAGATAAGACATCAGTAATAGAGAAGGGCTCTTTCCATTTGGGTGTAAACTTGGGGTTTTGGATGGAGTGATGGAGATTTCTGGCCTCAAGTCAGATCTTGTCTCCTTTCTTAAATGGGATGAATGAATAAGAAGTTCATGCTTTCATCATCTGCCTGGCCAGCTTGTGAGCTGCCAGGGCCTCTTTTCTCACTTCTATCTTCTTTATCTATTCTTTGGTTATAGGGATGTTGGTTTCTTTGATAACAGTGGGAAAGGCATGGGTTTCATAGCCAATTATGAGGTAAAACAGAGATTGGTTAGTTACAGAAAAAGAGTGGTGATTGTGTATAAACTTAGCCATGATAATGTGATCTGCCCACATTTCAGGGTTGTTTCCATAGTAGATCCATATTGGAATGTCTGTAGGGACTCAGTATGGTAGCTAAGTAATCTAAGATAACTACACTAGGGCGATGTAGCTATGCTTACATAAGCCCCCAAAAGTGGAATGAAATCCAACAATCCATAAATACTATAAGTCTTGATCTCCTGGTTAACTCATTTTATTTCACCATCAGCCTGAGGATGTGAATTGAGGGCCATAACCAGAAATTATTTTGTTATAGAGTCTGAACCATTTGAAGAACTTGTGGTAAAAGGGGCTGCTACTCCTTCTACAGTGATGGTTTTCTTTGTGGGGTAAAGAATTACCCCCTTCATAAGCCCATGTTCTAACATGACTAAAAGAGTGTCAAAGCCATCAGCAGATGGGGGTATGTTGGTGATGGGATTGCAGGAGATCTGTTGAAATGGTCAGAATGCCAAGGATAGAATAGGTATAAGGGGAGGGTGTGATGGATGAGTGTTGGCTTTGTTCTGCTCACAAATAGCACAGCCTTTAATGTATTTACTAACAAACGTAGAGAGGCCTGGCCACTAGAATTCTGTGGTGACAAGCTAGCAAGTCTTTAAGATTCCAGAGTGGCTGGCACTATTATGGTCATGGTGGCATTGTATCACTGATTGTTAAAGATCTTGATTAGATCTGTCCTCTATATATGAGGACCTATCCATCATATGACCAGTCTAAGAGGCAGGAGTGGAATTTAGATGGTAGTCCCTCCATAGTGTGTAGGAATTCCAAGATGAGTGGAGAAGAGGGGGAGGAGGAGAAGGAGGAAGAGATTTTGTCATGTAGAATGCTGTCAATAAGATTCATGAAGATATTGTTAGGGAGGAGAGTGGTGTTGTTGTTATCATCATTGTTATCAGGAATGTAGTTAGGACAATGGGAAATGGCATCAGGTGTGGATAAAAGGTGGCCAGGAATGTGATCAATTTTCAAATTGAAGTCTACCAAGTAAAGGAGCCATCAAGCCTGTTGTCTGTTGAGTTTCTAGACTTGGTGGAAGTTGGTGAGGTTCTTATGGTCTGTCCAGATAAGAATGGGGAATGGTGATCATGGAGATAGTGTCACCATATCTTTTTTTTTGCATCCATTAATGTCCACTTGGGGTATTCTACCCTATGTAGGACATTACAGTGCATGGTTACTGAGATAGTATGTAGTGAATGGAGGGAGGCTAAAGGTAACCGTGGTAGTACATACATCACATTAGTGTACCCTAATTCCACTGGCAAAGTTCTTGTCATTATTGAGATGACGAGCTTAAGTAGCAGGGCATATGATAGTAGGGGCATGGGGAGCTGAGAGGATGGTGAGAGGATATACTAACCAAGGAGGCATACCATGTAAATGGAAAGAACAGCAAAAAGGCCAAGTCCTAGACTTAAATTCCAGAGCAGAAGAAGCCTAGTACAACACAGACTCTAACTCAGAAGGAAAAGGAGGGGGAATGGAGGGAAGGTAAAGAGGGTGAAGGTAAAGATGGCAGAGGTCAGCCAGAAAAGGCAACTCTTTTGCCCTTACCAACTTGTTGAGACTTTTGTTGAGCAGGAGCAGTTAGAGCAGGGGTAGGGGCTGCATATAAGCCTGCAGCAATAGAGAAATGGTTAGGTGTAGCAGAAATTCAGGCAGAGAAGAGGGCAGAGGGAGGAGGAGGAGGAGGAGGAGGAGGAGAGGTTGAAGCAGATAGGGAGTCCATTTGTGCCTGCAGTTATTGAAGAGCTGTTTGAGCCTTAATCATGTTGGCTAGGGCAGAGGCATAGAGGTTAGCCTGCAGTGCACAATAGGTGCAGTGAGAGAGAGGAAGGGGGGAGGGGAGGGGGGAGAAAGGCCTGGGCAGAGGGTTGGGAACTTTCCCACAGGGAAGGTGGTGGTACAGGTGTAAAAGGCATCTCACCATATTTTAAGGGCTCATATAACAGCTAAAGTTTCCCAGTTGTAAATGGTGTAGTTCTATTCTGTAGAAGAGAATATTTAAAAGATGTAGCCATAGGGATGCCATTCATTGTTTGAGTGTTATTGGAGAAGCATGCCTCTGGAGATGTGTTTGAAGGCATCCAAGGTAATGGTGAAGGGATTGGTGAGGTCTGGCATGTATAAAATGGGCTGTGAAAGGAAAATCTTCTTTAACTTCTGGCATGCTTCCTTATATCTTTCTATCCAGTTCAAGGCCATATGCTTCTTCATCAAGTTGAGAAAGGGTCATGGAATACATATTAGAGTAAGGAGGAACAAAGTGTCTGTAGAAATTTGCAAAACAAAGGAAGGAAGGAACATTACATACTTTCTATGGTGTGAGCCATTCAGCAATTCCATTGAGTTTTACAGGGTTCATGGTGACATTCCCTGGTTTGATGATCATGCCCAAGTATGCCACTTCCTGGATGTTGAACTTGCACTGTTCTAGCTTGAGATAGAAGTCCAGATCTTTCATACATTATAGCATCTTCTTTGTCCACTCATTATGGGTTTCTTGGTTGGGGGAAAGGATAAGAAGGTCATCCATATAGATGACAAGCCATCCTTCAGCAATGTAGTCTCTAAAGGAGTTATTCATGAAGTGCTGGAAGGTAGGGGGGTTGGTCATGTTGAAGAACATGATGGTAGGCTTAAAGAGGCCTTTGTGGGTGATGAACACCACTTTCCATTGGTTTCCATCCTTGATTCTGACATTATTGTAGCACCAGCAAACATTGAATTTGATGAACACCTTTCTATCCTTGAGTTGATTGATGAATTCAGAGATAAGAAGAAGAGGGTAATTATCTCAGATGGTGTGTTTATTCAAGTAAAAATAGTCTTGGCAGGGGTAAAGGCCTCCATTCTTCTTTTTGACAAAAAAGAATAGAGATGCTTTAGAGAGTTGGAAAGATGTATCTTTCCCAATGCAAAGTTTTCTTCAATGATGTCCTTGGCAGCTTTCTTCTCATTAGAGAACAAGAGATAGATCTTTGAGACTTTCAGGACAAAGAATTCCTTGAGGTTGCATGATCATAGAGTCTGAAAGGGGGAATGTGGTTAATTGGTCTTCTAGACCAGTTGCAACATGTAATTTGTCTAAAATTACATCTGTGCATGAGTAAGTGAAGTGGCAAGCATTTTCTTTCTCTTGCCACTTTGCCTGCAGACCTCAGCATCACTCACTGTCCATGCTTGCTCTCTATGTTTCAACTCCTTCTATGTACCTCCACCTATGCAGCATGCAAGTCCTCAATACTGTTGCTGCCCTAGACTTTGCAAACAAGGAATTCAATGAAAAATGACAGCCACTGTTGGATGCAGACTTAACCCAGTAGCAAGCAGCCAATGTTCTTGCTCATTGTTACAATTTCTTATCTCTTCAATAATATCCTCTTGTTCTTCTATGAGTTGCCTATTGCTATGGGACCTCTACTCATTTCTTATCATTTTTGCCATGTTCTACTCTTTCTTGGATCTTTCTTATTTTGTTATGTTGTGGACTAGTCTCTCCTTTTCTCTTGAATAGCACACTCCACAGTACCTTCTGTTTATAGGTACTTAGTCATGATTCTTTTCCCTTCCATAATGTTCTCTGCTGCACAGTCACATTATAAATACCCTGCTGACATGTAAAGTACTCCTCATACTTGATCTACACTTTTCTTGTGCATCTCTTGTGTCCTCTGGGTCCTTGTCCTTGTCCTTGTCTCTGTCCTTGTCTTTTGAGTTTATCTCAGAACCTAAGTCTCAGTCACCTTTGTCTCTGGCTTGATCTCCTAGCTTGGCAGGTTCTGTTGACCTCTTCATGAGAGTCCAACTGCTGAGAGGTTGTTGAATGACACAAGTGTGTGTTTAGTGTAACACTCATCAGTGGGAGATCAAAAAGCAAAAAGATGTAAGAGAAGCAGAGCAAAGCCAAGAGGAAGCTGAGATCACTGTAGCAGAAGAAGCAGCTAGAGAGAAAGATGCCCAACTAATTGGAGAAGAGGGAGGAGCAGATTTTTAAGGAGAAGCTGAAGAAAAACAAGGCCAAGTTCACTTCAATCCCAAATGTTTCCATTTCATCAAAGCCTATCATCCTACCATCACAAGTCACCCTCCAGAAAATCCAGCAGCACAAATTTTACAAGCTATGGTACTTTATGAACAAAAGCCTAGCTGTAGCAGAAACTTCACTCTCATACACCATTGACGACAGCACTTATTCCATATCCACTACAGGTGATGGAATGGCCACTTTAGTATCTAGCACAGCAGTGTATGACAAAGTGTCTGTAACCCAAGACAAGCAACTGTTGCTTGAACAAATTGGAGGCTTCAATACATATCATCCTGTTTTTCTACAATCTCAGTTGGGATGTGCCACACATACAGATACATGTCCATAGAGGGATGATGGCTTAGCAGATGTGCCATCCCCCCTGGGTCTGCATTTACGCAGGCTTGTAGTTTCAAACCACCCAACCACTAGGGGTTTTTAGTGGTATTGTTGATCTGACACAAGGATGACGATGTGTTAGTGAGTCCCATAGTACTCTGTGAGTCCTCAATGTTGAAGGCTCCTCATGCAATGTCTTCATAAATGGATTTTCCCCTGGATAGTAGGCAATTTATCTCTTCCCTGACCATGGGTTAGCCTTTAGCCAAATGGTACCAAATTGAGTCTGAGTGCCTCTTTGGTGGCAGTGACCCTGTGCCTTGTGCTGGGTGTTGAGGACCAGTCTAGGTGGTTGCCCAACACCCTCATGGCCTGTTAAAAAAAAAAAAGATACATGTCCACTTCTGGTTAGCCATAGAAAATCATCCCTGATGAAGCTCATGCAACAAAAATTAATAGCATGCCCTTTTGATCTACCAAGAGCAGTAGTGCCTAAAGTGGCATAACTACATTATGTTCCCTCACACTTTTGACCTTTCCATAATTAATGAGACAGTCCTCAAAGATGCCCTTAATACCATTCTCTTGCAAATCCAAGCTAATAAAATAGACAGCCTGGTTGCCATAAGTTGCATTCAATAATTGGTACCATACCATAACATCTAATCATTATATTTTTTCCTTCCTTTTTTTTCACTTTTGCTTTGTGCATCCATGCACCAAAACATCCATTCACAACACCCTATCATTTAAACCTCCCAAAACACTTGACACCATGATAATGTGTATATACAGTGGCTCAAAAAAGTGTCCCAATGTTGGGTCATTTTAAACAAATGGATTAATTGTCAAAGATATAAGACAAATAAGACAAAATACTTGCAGGATGAAAGATAGTACTTACTCTTGGCATTCTATCGCTGCTTAGATCATGTGATTTGGTTACCATGGTACTGAGATATAGCCATTTTAAAATGACACATCATTTGGACACTTATTTGAGCATCATTCTATTTCTGGACTTTGAGTGTTTATTGTGTTCTTCTTTGGTCTTAATCACTTCCTCTAGTCTTCTAAGCATGCATTCGATCAGTATATATTGCTTCTGAACCACAATCCCCTCACAAATTTCCCATATTCCTTTTAACAATATTAAATAGCTATTAAGCTTCTAAATTAAAATTTGTGAGATTTTGAGTCTTAAAATTTTCTTAGATGGTCTAGAATATTGAGTTAATGATATATAAGCAATTCAAGCTCTTTTGAAGAAGTTTTTAAGTTCTATTTCTGTTGAAAAATAATAGCCTCCTCTGAATTTCTATAATTCTCTTTGCTAGAAAGCAGATCCATGCTCAAATTGAAGACATACTTCTCAGCAATTCCTTCACACTCCACCTCTACAAGTGCCTCCACACTCTCCTAGTTCAAACATCTCTAAACACTCAAAGAACCATCTCTAAATTCCACTCTTTCTTGGATCTCTCTAATCTCATCTACCACTTTTCACACTTATTTGCTTCCACTTGACTGATCTTATTAGTCTTCACCTCATATGACCAAATAATGCTAGTATTTCTTCTGTAGTGCAGTTTCAACACTTTATAATCAAGGCTAGCCTCTATTCTTAATATTTAACAAATAAGAGGGGGTATAATTTTTAACTACAGTATTAAGAAAGCTAACTAGAGCCCATTTTGAAAAGACTGAGGATGGATAGGAGGGTTGATGGCAGCACTAATGAGATAAAAAGCAAGAATAGAATTTACTTCCTCACCATGGTAATACAAGAGACAAATTACTATCCAGTAGTAGGAAAAAGTTTAAAAGAACACTCTGATAGGATATTTCCCTTCTTCCAGAGGCATTTATTGATGGTTCTAGCTTTGATAGACTTTTCTATGTCATTTTGGGATAAGATCTAAAGAACAGAAAAGCCAGATTTGAAGGTATAGAGAATATTAATGTTAATAAAAGTCAAAATGGATTTCTTAATGATGTTTGAATAGCTGGGTGAGATATATATCTTAGAATTATATAATTTGCATGAGTAATTAGGTTCAAGGCACAGTGGCCATTAAAAACTACAGAATTCTCATGTTATTTACTAAATTATAGATGATAGCATGATGCTTAAATAAGTGTCCCAATGACATGTCATTTTAAAATGGCTATATCTCAGTACCATGGTAACCAGAACAAGTAAGGGAAAGAGTGAAGTGAACGTAGATATAAACTATATATTCAAAGAGTTAGAACAGTATACTCATGCTGCCTATATGTGCCAACACAAATGCATGCACACACCACCATTATAACAAGGACAGCAATGGCAATAACAGCAATGGTGAGGGGAGCACAATCATGTACCATCACAACCACCACAACCTTTATGAAAACAATGGCAAGGGTGAGTGGCATGCAACAGCACACCATCACCACAGCAACAGCAACAACAAGGAAGACAAGTGGAGTGTAGTTGCATACCACAACCATTGTGAAGACATAGTGAGGGTGCAGAGGACACACAACTGCACATACCACCACCACCACAGTGACAACAATGATGACATGGGAGTGGGACATCCAAACATGTACCACCAATACCATGGTGATAACAAGGCAGGCACAACTACACCCATGGGCTGTCACCACCACTTCATGATAACAACATTGGCTGGCAAGGAGGCACAACTATGCAGTGCATATATATATGATGGAGAGTGGCTCAAGGGTATAACACCACCATAGGGATGGTGATGATGGCCAAGGTGAGGGATGCACAACAGCACACCATACCACTAGCATGATGTTACAATTCCTTGCTTGTTTCTTCACCACATTGTTCTTTTTCCTTTATTGGATGTACCCACCATCCTAACACTGACAATCTTGCTTACATCTTCTTTCTTAGTCAAAGTCTGTTCCAACATGGACTCTTATTTCTATGGTATTCCTTCACCTTCCATCAGATGTACCATCATCCAATCACATTATTCTTTTATATTGTACAATAGTTTCATTCCCTTTTACATTCTATTTTCCCATACCTTATTAATTCATATAAGTAACACAGTACAATACAGAAGGGGTCTCAAGCTTGATCTGCTTGGACTTCTGCCTTGTCTTACAATAGCATGAATCCATCCTCTGTGAACTTTCGCATTTGTTGCCTAAGTTCTCACTCTTGTTTCACTCAAACTCAGGCCCTCCTTGTCTTGTTGACTTGGAGTTTTCTCTCGAACCTTTGAACTCATTAACTCCTTGCCTTCATTACAGGCTTGTCGTTCTTATTGACATTCAAGACCCAGAACCCCAGAACTCCCTACACTTCATTCTTTCAAGCTCTATGTTAGTCCTTACCTAGGCCTAGCGAAACAAAAGATCAAGCTTCCCCTTTGTCATTTACTAACTGGTAGACCTCCCCCTCTGTCACCATTTTGAACCCCTCCCCCTGGTGGAACCCCTACCAAGGTTCTTCAAACCCTCATCGAGGAACCTTCCAAGCTCCCTCTGGAAACACCCCTTCTCAGACCCCTAGCCTTCCATCCACTTCCTCCTCTTTCCATCTTCGTCTCCCCTCCAGCTTTGTACCTCCCAGCACTTAGAATCCTTCTATTCCCTTACCTGTAACCAGTCCACCTGCCCAGACCCCACCCCAATCCCCACAACCTGTGACTCCCTCCATTATCACCATGAATACTCCGACCCAAACCACTTTCTAACTTTGGAGAGAACCTGCATTGGTTCAATCCTTCCATTTAAAAATCCAGTGACATAACACCGAAGACCTGAGAAACAAATGCATGGTCTTCCTCTTCTTCGTCATCTACTTTCCTCATGGCTAATTCTTTCTTCATCTCCATGGTCTTCTTCGCCAGCCCATGGTTAGGGCAGTCTCTGACCAAGCCAGACTTTTCACACTTAAAGCACAAACCTTTTTGTTTGTACTTCTCGTACTTATCATGAGGTAATTGGATGTGATCAACATCCATGGCATTTGGGTCCTTGGTCTTGCTACTCCCTGTGATGGGGAATAAGTCTTAGCAGAGGTGGGGTTCTTGTGGGCACTCTGGTTGTGCTATGCAGCCATCTCTTTGGCTTGATTGATGTGCATTTGGTGGGCCTCTGCCTTCTTGTACTATTCATTGATATCCTTCAGGGGGTTGTCTGAAGTCCTGAGTTGATAGGCCATACTAGGCCTGAGTCCTTTTGCAAACAAGTGGCAGAGCATGAGGTTGTCTTCAAGTTTGGCCTATTGTGCAGTGACCTTGAACTGTGTGATGTAGTCCAAGACATTGTTCTTCTATACCATCATGTTGTTGAGCATAATAAGTGCTTGTCCTTGTATGTCTGAGGAGAGGCAAGATTTCCTTAGGCTCTCCTCAAATTCTTTGAATGTTTCAAAGGCATTCTTGTCAAGGGCATGGTTGATAAATGATGCAGCCCATCCTTTAGCTGTGCCCTTCTTCATAAATGAAAGGGCAAAAGTGATCTTTTTATAAGGAGGTATATCTTGACTGAAGTGAGCCAAGAAAGGAAGGTCTCCTCTTTTCCATTGTATTCTTCTGGGGTTCCCAAGTGTAATTCCTTAGAAGTAGAAGAGGTGTGCTCCTGTAATTGTAGTGAATAAGGAATCAAAAGCTCTTTCTATCCCCATTCGTCTCATCACTACAAACAGCACACTCAAAGCTATTAAAACTTCTGCCCTTATTGATTCTAGTGCTAACATCTCATGCATTGACTAGGACTTTATCAAACATAACAAGCTCCCTATGATCCAACTCAAAACACTCCTCACTGTACAGAATGCAGACCATATAGTCAACAAAAAAGAATCTATTAAGTTCACCACCACCCTTTACATGAAGATCACTTCTGTCACTCAGAAGCTCACTTTTTATATCATGCAATGTGGACAAGACAATGTCATACTTGGGCTACCCTGGTTCAAGAAGATGAACCCACAAATTGACTGGAAAAAATAAACCATCTCCATTGATGATGCCCTTGACAAATCCACTTACATGTATTTTGACCACACCACAGCCAAGGGGGTCCACTCCTCCAAAGTTGCATCCTCCTCCTCTTCCCCTTATCTTCCAAAACACAAGAACTTAGAACTCAATGAACAGAATTGTCTTCTTGACTTCCTCAGGTATAAGGAACCTGACACTTTTGTTAAGTGTGCCCACTTCCATTATTCCCTTAATCACATTCAGAAATCCACATCCCAGTTCTTCCCTAATGCCTCAGCTACCAAACAACTAGAACAGATAGTACAGAAAATGACCACATTCACCCAATTAGCTATGAACACTGAGAAAGAAAAGGTCATCCTCCCAGCTGAGTATAAAGAATTTGCATTGGTATTCTAGAAAGAATCTACCAACCATGTTCCCCCCTCTCAACCTTATGATCACACCATCAACTTGAAGGAGTCCTTCACACTGAAGGTCTCCAAGATCTATCCCCTATCCCCTGTTGAAAAGAAGGTGGCTGAGGACTTCATTGAAGAAAACCTCATGTCAGAAAAGATATGTCCCTTGAACTCCCCCCAAGCATCCCCATTCTTTTTCGTTAAAAAGAAGGATGGAGGCCTCCATCCATGCCGAGACTACTACTACCTGAATGAACACACCATCCAAGATGCCTAACCCCTTCCCCTTATCTCTAACCTCATTGACAAACTCAAAAATACGAAGTCTTTACCAAATTTAATGTATGATGGGGTTACAATAATGTCAGGATCAAGGATGGAGACCAGTGAAAGGTGGCCTTTATCACCCACAAGGGTCTCTTCAAACCAACCATCATATTCTTTGGCATGATGAACTCTCCCTCTACCTTTCAACAATTTATGAATGATTCTTTTCAAGATTACATTACTGAAGAATGGCTTGTTATTTATATGGACAATCTCCTTATCCTTTCCCCCAACCAAGAAACTCATGACAAACAAACAAAAAAGGTGCTATAGTGCATGAAAGACCTGGACTTGTATTTAAAGTTGGAAAAGTGCAAGTTCAACGTCCAGGAAGTTGAGTACCTGGGTATGATCATCAAACCAGGAAATGTCACCATGGATCCAGTGAAACTCATGGGGATTGCCAAATGGCCTACCTCTTAGAAAGTATGGGATGTTCGTTCTTTTCTTGGCTTTGCCAACTTCTACTGCCATTTTGTTCCTCATTATTCCAATATTGCATGACCCCTTCTCAACTTGATGAAGAAGAACATGGCCTAGAACTGGACAGAAAGATGTGAGGAAGCATTTCAGGAATTGAAGAAGTTTTTTCTTTTGCAGCCCATTTTACACATGCCTAACATCATGAAACCCTTTGCCATCACCTCAGATGCCTCCAAACATGCATCTGGAGGTATGCATTTGCAACAAGACTCAAACGGTGAGTGGCACCCTTGTGGATACATATCTCAGACCTTCTCTGCCATGGAACGTAACTACACCATCTATGATTGAGAACTTTTAGCAGTCATTCAAGCCTTGAAAACATGGAGGCATTACCTTCATGGATCCCCCTTTTCAGCTCTTGTCTGGACCAACCACAAAAACCTCACCTACTTCCAGCAACCACAGAAACTGAATAGATGGTAGGCTTGATGGCTACCAGATTTAGCTGACTTTGATCTGAAAATTGACCATGCTCCTAGCCACCTCCTATCTGCACCTGACACCCTCTCCCACCACCCCAATTATATCCCTGAAAATAATGATGACAATGACAACACCACTCTCCTCCATAATAATGTCTTTGTAAATCTTATTGACAGTACACTCCATGACAAGATCTCCTCCTTCTCCCCCTTAGACCCACTCATCGCAGACTCCCTTCATGCTATGGAGGAACTGCCATCCCACTTTCATTCTTGACTCTCTAATTGGCATATGATGGACAGGTCCTTACCTACAAGGGACAGATCTATGTGCCTGACAACCAGAATCTCCAATGATCAGTGGTACAATGCCACCATGATCATGACAGTGCCAGCCACCCAGGAAACCTGAAAACATGCCAGCTTGTCACTGCAGAATTCTAGTGGTCTGGTCTCTCCACTTTTATCAGGAAATACATCAAAGGCTGCACTATTTGCCAGCAGAACAAAGCTAACACCCATCTATCATACCCTCCTCTCACCCCCATTCCATTCTCTGCATTGCAGCCATTTCAACAGATCTCTTGTGATCTTATCAACAATCTTTCCCCCATAGCTAATGGCTTTAATACCCTTTTGGTCATGGTAGACCATGGGCTTACAAAGGGGGTAATTCTTTGCCCCACAAAGAAAACCATCACTAATAAAGGGGTAGCAGCCCTCTTCTATCACAAAGTCTTCAGATGATTCAGACTCTACGACAAAATCATCTCAGACTGTGGCCCTCAGTTTGCATTCTCTTTTGTGAAAGAACTTGGAAAACTCTTAAACTATGACCTCTCCCTCTTCTCAGCATATCACTCTCAGATGGATGGAGAAATGGAACATGTCAACCAAGAAGTGGAAACCTATTTACAGATCTATTGTGGAAACAACCCTAAGACATGGGTGGATCACATCACCATGGCTGAGTTCACACATACTCACTGCCCACATTCTGTAACTAATTAATCTCCATTTTACCTCATGATGGGCTATGAACCCCAAGCCTTCCCCACAATCATCAAAGAAACAAACATCCCTGCAGTTGAAGAATGGATTAAGAAGATAGAAGAAGCAAGGAAAGAGGCCCTGGCAGCTCACAAGCTGGCTAGGCAGACAATGAAAGCACAAACTTTGTGTTCATTCACTTCATTCAAGAAGGGAGACAAGGTCTGGCTAGAAGCCAGGAATCTCCACTGCTCCATTGAAAACCCAAAGTTTGTGCCCAAATGGGAAGGACCCTTTTCCATCACTGATGTCCTATCTCCCATCACATATAAACTTCAACTCCCAAAAACTTGGCACATTCATAACACATTCCATGCCTCCCTTCTATCCCTGTAGAAAGAGAATGACACCCACAGCCAGAACTTCCCAAAACCACCACCAGATCTGGTTCAAGGTGAGGAACAGTTTGAGGTGGAAGCCATTTTATGACATCAAGGCACCTCAAGACAAAGGCAGTTTCTAATCAAGTGGAAAGGATATCCCATGTCTGACAACTCCTGGGAACCTAAACGAAACCTTGGGAACACCAAGGAACTCCTCTTGGCATATAAAGTAGCACACCCCAAAATCTTCCCCCTCAAACACAACCTTTCCACCTATTTCATTGATGCTATCTCTAAACTTTGCTTCAATGTTTCACCCTGTTCTCCCTCTCCCCACTCAACATGATGGAACTGAAGTGAACCCTAAGGATCTAATTCCTCTCATCGCATTCCTCAATGACAAACCCTCAATGACCTGTCTTAATCTCCACATGGATGCTGGCTCTTCCATAGATTGTCTAGTTTATGTCTATCACCTTTGCCTTTCCCTTCAAACAAATTTCAATACCATTGACCAAATTGCTTTCAATTCCTTTTCTTATGCTACCCTTCCCCTTTGCATTTGTCTTGACATTGAAAAACAAAAATTTGCCATTCTCACTGCTCTTGATTGACTTCACTTTTGTGACATGATAAACTATGTTAAACTTTCACTTGTGTTATACCCCCCTTCTCCATCCTAGTCACCCCCTCCTAACCTGACACCACTGGTCAAAACCCAACTGTCATCCCCCGTTGTATCTACTTCCCCCCTCACCACTGCTGAAGAATACATCTTGGAACGAGAGGAACTTTATTGAACAACTACAGATTCTCCCCTTCCATAAGGACACCCCTGCTACAATGAGACTTGTTATGCCTGCCACCATTTGGGACATTACCAAAAGGATTGTCTATATTACTGGTGTCCTTTATGTGATCACTCACAACCATGTTATACTAAAGCCAACTGTCCTGGTTGACCTGTTCTTACCACTTGGAAAGGCACCCTGGTTGCGTCCCCCTATAATCCACCTATCAAATGGGGAGACTTGTCCACTGCTCCCATTGCTGTCCCACTCCCCAAGTGTTTCTCTTTATCATTCCCCCTACACTTCATGCTCCAATTCTGTCATGACTTTTCCTTCCTCCCAACATTCCCATCAATAATGAAGACGATGAGCCCTCTGAAGAGGAAGACATCACAGAAGTCAAGTGACTTGACATGAATGATGATGACTACCAGCAGCTTGCTAACTTAATTGCCTAAAGAACTTTGTCCAATTCCCCATCCCCTCCTCCAGATCTTTGGGATGCTAAGCTTGCTGATGCACCCTGGGGAGCTATGGCTCACACCAACCCAATTGTCTACACCCCTCTTTGGGATTGACTTTGTGTCTTTAATGGAAGGTCTGGTAACTTCCACCATATGAAGGGGGTAATGTTATGATTCCTTGCTTGTTTCTTCACCACATTGTTCTTTTTCCTTTATTGGATGTACCCACTGTCCTAACACTGACAATCTAGCTTACATCCATTCCAACATGAATGCTTACATCTTCTTTCTTAGTCAAAGTCCATTTTAACGTGGACTCTTATTTCTATGGTATTCCTTCACCTTCCATCAGATGTACCATCATTCAATCACATTATTCTTTTATATTGTACAGTAGTTTCGTTCCCTTTT
>JBBPTN010000280.1:0-24973 GCA_038094075.1 Xerocomus spinulosus | reverse complement strand
AATCGTTACAGTATGGCCAGGGTGGTCAGGCATACCGTTGTGCAGCTGCTGCCGACCGTACTGGTCATGCGCTGCTCCATACCCTTTATGGCCAGTCCCTCCGTCATAACACCAATTTCTTCATCGAATACTTTGCGCTCGATTTGATCATGGAAGATGGCGAGTGTGTTGGTGTGATTGCACTCAACATGGAGGATGGTACTCTCCACCGCTTCAGAGCTCACAAGACTGTCTTGGCCACTGGTGGTTATGGGCGAACCTACTTTAGCTGTACGAGTGCGCACACATGCTCTGGAGATGGTAACGCTATGGTTTCTCGTGCGGGTCTTCCTTTGCAAGATTTGGAGTTCGTGCAGTTCCACCCTACTGGCATTTATGGCGCTGGTTGCCTCATCACAGAAGGTGAGTTGTGCCCCCATTGTTTATGACCTTACTCATTTTGATGACAGGTTCTCGTGGTGAGGGTGGATACTTGTTGAACTCTGAGGGTGAGCGCTTCATGGATCGCTATGCTCCTACTGCAAGGGATCTCGCATCTCGGGACGTCGTTTCGCGGTCGATGACCATTGAGATCCGTGAGGGACGCGGTGTCGGACCTGACAAGGATCACATCTACCTGCAGCTCAGCCATCTGCCTCCAGAGGTTCTGCATGAACGTCTACCTGGCATTTCAGAAACTGCCGCTATATTCACTGGTGTCGATGTCACCAAAGAACCTATTCCAGTGTTACCCACCGTACACTACAACAGTGAGTTTTATTGGATTGTGGTTATGCACATTTCGTTGACAAAATTCAGTGGGTGGAATTCCTACGAGGTACACTGGTGAGGTCCTGACCATTGACGAGGTATGCCAATCGAGCTCATGGTTACCCTAAACTGACTAATGCATTCCTGTTCTCGTAGAACGGTAAGGACAAGGTCGTCCCTGGTCTGTATGCTGCTGGTGAGGCTGCCTGTGTGTCCGTCCACGGTGCCAATCGTCTTGGTGCAAACTCCCTCTTGGATATTGTTGTGTTCGGTCGTGCTTGCGCCAACCACATCAAGGAAAATCTTACTCCTGGGAAGCCACACAAGAAGATTCCGGACGAAGCTGGCCTCGGCAGCATCGAGTTCTTGGACAAGATTCGCAATGCAGACGGCCCCAAACCCACTGCCTCGATTAGATTGGATATGCAAAAGGCTATGCAAACCGATGCTGCAGTCTTCCGGTCAATTGTGATCTCTGAGTGAACTTTTACATGGAGCTGACCCACATACTAGTACTCAAGAGAGTTTGGACGAGGGCGTCAAGAAGGTCCGTAGTATTTTCAACACCTTTAATGACGTCGGAATCAAGGATAGGAGCATGATCTGGAACTCGTGAGTTGCATGTTAGACTAGTGAACGACGCAGACTTGACGCGCCCACAGTGATCTTGTGGAAACCTTTGAACTGCGCAACCTTCTCCAATGTGCCGTCCAGACTATAACAGCTGCAGCGAATCGCAAAGAATCCCGTGGTGCTCATGCTCGCGAAGATTTCCCAGAGGTCAGTTCTATACTGTGACTGATATATATCACGTCCGATATTCTGATTTTCTTAGCGTGACGACAAGAATTGGATGAAGCACACCCTCACTTGGAACAATTCCAATTCGCCAGATGTTACCATCAAGTATCGTAATGTCATTGATCAGACCCTTGACGAAAACGAGTGCAAATCTGTTCCTCCCTTCAAGCGTACGTATTGAGCATCTTGGTTTACTCGTTGGGAGTAGGGTATAATAGGGTATAAAATGGAGTAGACCTTTTCGTGTCCTTTGTGTAGTTGGAGAATGCGATTCTACCCAAGACATGGTCATGTGACTGACGCGTCGCGGTTGGTTGGTTTTCGAGTGACTTATCTTTATCCACAACTCTACCAAAGGACTGATGCTCGCAATCATTGCACAGAATGGCGCCAGTCTCATAGACACGGCCAGTTTCAAGGGCACGGCGAGCTCATTTCCTATTTCTAGTTCTTTGGAATGTTCCACAGGTGTCTGGTCTCCCAACAATTCCCATCTTTACCTCTCCGACTCCTCGTCCATCAGGAGATATACCCCATCTGAATGCCTTCTGGAAGACATCTACTTTGGATCCGATACCATCACATGCATGGAAATGAAGGACAACAACACTCTCTTCTTTGCGGCTGCTAACAGAGTGTGGTCACTAGATTGTACCCGTTCGCCTGGAAGGATTATATCCTCTCTGAATCCCCACGAGAATACTGTAACAAAGATATCAATGTCCAACGATGGCACCCTACTGGCCTCCGTATCGTTGTCTTCTGGGGTCTTCGTACACAACTTGGCACTTTCATCTCACACCGAATTGAAGGGTCTTCCGGGCGGGAAGCCCATCACTTGTTGCTTATTCCACCAGCATTCCAAAACAAGGCTTTTGCTGGGTGTCGGACGCGACCTTGTTGTCTACGAGTCTACACGGCCCTCTAGCCCACTCAAGATCGTTCGCATCCCTGGCGACGGGGATATCGTGGGTGTGGCAACCAGCCCATTCAGCAAAACGCTCGTTGCTGCTGCCACATCCGGCGGTGATGTAGTGCTTGTTGACCTAGACAAAGACAACGGGTATGTGACACCTTGAAACTCGTACCTCACCGTAATATCTCTGACCAGGATATTGAAAACCGTCAACGTGAAAACCACTCTTACTTGCTGTGCCTTCACCGCGGAAGGTGCTGCCATATATCTGGGCACTAAAAGTGGCCAGCTTCTGATACTGGATTTGAGGTCACTGGAGAAAGAGGCAAAGACATTTACCATTGGAGATGGTGGCGCTCCAATCGACGAAATCAACGTCCAAGTAAGCATCCCGTTCTGTGTGTCTACGGCAGATCATTCATATTTGTAGGGGAAGTCCAAGTCTCGTCTTAGTGATTCTACGAGCAGGAAGAGCAAATCAGGTTCGGTGGCTGTTGTAAAGTCGTCCCCACAACGTTCTGCGTCTTCGGCACGAATAGTGTCTACTAGTTCCATCATGGCTGGTCGAGGAGCAAAGTCCCCAGCGCGTGCTACGGTCGTGTCGAGGATGCGCGGTGGAGTGACACCCAAGAAAAAGCAAATTTCTCCTGCACGAACCCCATTGTCTGAGACTAAAAACGTGGGACTCGATGCACGACTGGCAGCTTTGCGTTCTCGTATGTAGCTTTACCTGCTTTTCTGCGCGACATAAACATCTGTTCACAGCGACAGTATCTCGCCGCCAAAAACCCCTGAGACTTCAGAGAAACAAGGAACACGAGGAAAACTGCGAAGCTCCTACCTCGTTGCCCCCGCCAACGTTCCCGGAATCAGCGAAGCTAGCAAGTGTAAGACGAGGTACTAAACCTGGCTTGTCTGACAAGATGGGTCAAGACGTCGAACACCTAGGACTTGGTTCTGCGCCAGTGTCCATTTCAGGGCACTTGGCAGCAATGCGAATCCGATCGGGTTCCATAGCGGAAGTTGGTCGTCCGAAAACCACGACACGCCGGACTATTTCTGAATCTGTCGTCGGCGCCTCTCATAGACAGAAGCTCAAAGGTATCTCATCTATTCAAAGCAAAGCAGAATCTTCAAGAGCTATTAACCGAACCGAGCGCATGCAACAACAACGGTCAACTACACCAGAAGGTCCTGACGATCATCTTGATTTATCCTCCCCCGAGTTGCCAAGCGATCCTGTGACGCCCATTTCATTGGGAAAGAATGCAGTGAAAGCCCCCATAGCGAGTAGGCTTAGTTCCGGTACTGGAATACTTGGAATTACTGGGCACGAGACCGCAGGTCGGAAGGGAAAGGAGAAAGAAAAGGTGGTTGAAACGAAGAGAACTAGATTTGCGCAGCACCCGGATGCTAAAGAATCATCCGGGGGAAGCGGCAGATCAGAAGATGAAGGTGATCTAGAGATTCTTGTAGACGAACGGGGGGATGAAGAACGAGACCAGGAGCTTTCCTTACAGGTATCACCACGTCGCCCAACCGCTCCTCCAACATGGCTCCAGTCTCCGCACCGCCCACCAACTGCAAGTTTGAACACGAATGCGGCTGCACAGGATTTCCTGCGGGGCATCGTTCACGATGTCATGTACGACTTCCAGCGCGAGACCAAGGCAGAGATGATGGGTTTACATTTGGATCTCGTCCGGATGGGCCGAGGGTGGAAGCAAGAGCTCAGAGAAATTATGAAGGAATGGACTGGGGAAATCCAAGAGCTCAAGGCAGAGAACAAGCGGCTAAAGGCAGAGAACGAGAGACTGCGAAGAGGTTATTGAGTCTGCTCCGTCCATGTAATACTAATATGGTCATGTGACCGCGTCGTATTCATGCGTTCACTTCTTTGCCCTCCACTATGAACCAGTGTTTGGAACCGTCTGCAAGTTCGGTCAACGCGCTCGTGTTTTCTGGCGGTGAGATATGGAACGAGAATGACCGAGATGCACAAGAAAACTTGCGTTCTGTCGCTCAGTCGGTGTCGGGGACGTCGAGTCGATCAGATGAAGAGCAGAACGTCAGTGCGTATGTACGCGCCTTTGAAGGTGCTCTTCATTTCGCTGCTGGTTCTGTGGTTTTGTTGGCGCGACTCACACACCTCTAGATATGGTCTGCACTGTGATCAAGGAGGAGACCCACCTCCTTAGCGACGAAGAGTTTGGGCTCCTGACAGTGTTTGCACACCTCTCCTGTATGTTCATTCGCTCGCTCGTCCGCCAAATCCCTCTCATTCGAAAAGACAACGCGCGCTTCCTCATGGTAAAGTTGCTGTTGAGGAAACAGGACACATGGCATCGCCTCGATACTTTGAATTATGAAAGTGAACTTGGTTCTACTTCAGCCATAGTAAGTGCGATCGAAGAACTATGTAAAGTGGTCCGTGGAACGTCGGATGTCATCAAGAAGGAAGAACCAGTTGACCCGGAGATAATCAAACCCGCCATGGACGAGAGTGTTCCAAACCTCCAACAAAGGCAGGAAAAACCAGCATCTGCTGATGCTGGTTTTCTGCCACCTTTGTGCGAGGATAGACCTTTCATACTAGCCAGAAACGAACGTGAAATGGACTTGAAAAGTCTGCTAGAGTGTCTGAGATTGGACGAACTCAAGGCTGTTGCTAAACAGCTAAAGGTAAAGACAAATCAGAAGGTGACTTTCTTTCCATCAAAATAAGTCCAACTGACTTTATCCTTGGCAGAAAGATGAACTTATCAGGGATCTTCTTGGTACATCATCTTCACAATCAACTTTGACGGGTTTCGCCCGCAGGGGTATCACACCGCCCAAAGATCATGGCTGTCATCAAACCGGATTGTTGTTCAGTAGGTTTGGGTCTCAGCGAGATAGGCTGAAGGAGATAGCCCTCCGTTCTATAGGTAAGTGCCCTGGGGACTGAACGCTGAGTGATAGTCGTACTCATCTGTCCCCCAGTTAAATGCGTGAGGGTCGACGAAGAATTTTTTGGTGTAATACATCGTGTAAACCTCGTATACTTTCGCATGTTCGTGTTGTCACTCGATTCATGTGATGCACCTTTAATCTTTGCTTCCAGCACTCAGTATACTCCGGGAATACTTGTCGCAGCGCTTTTAACCCGTTTCGGCAAACGAGCCTACCCAGGGTACGATTACGAACGAACCAAAAACGTTTGGCCCACCCGGCAAGCTCTCCTTGATTACGAAGAAGTACTTCTCCTTGAAGGACAAGTCGACGCGCTGCTTGCCGGGAATGTGCCTCCTTTAGCTGGTAGAGCCGTTGGGTCCAAAACACCTGTCTCCAGATTCCTACCAACCCCCTTTACACCTGGAAATAGAAAAAGAGAAGAGGGAGATGTTGCAGATGAAGATACGATATCCGACAGACCCGATAGCATTCGCGTCCGGGGTGCGCGGATGGTAAAGGATATTTTTGAGAGTGTGTATCCCCGCTGGAAAGATCTCTTAAAGACCGAAGACGAAGAGGACAAACGACCAGCTGGATTACAACGGTTCCATCATGGTTTGTTTCGCTGGCCGTCATTTCCTCGTGTAGCTGAGGACATCTGCAGGACATGTCCTCACACGGATCGTTTGTAAAGGTAGCGCCGCACTCGGTACTCTTAGGGAGTACGAACGGGAGTTAGAGGTTTTGGAGGCTCTGCTGGCTCAGACTAGGTGGCGTAGAGGTCAACGTGGAAGATGGCATGAAAGGCGAACGCTAATTCTCTCGACCCATTTACCAAGGGAAGAGGAAACTCTGAAACGAGCATTGAACGGGGTTATTGACGCACTCGTGGATCCTGATACACATATCGGTAGGATCTGCTGTTTCGATGTGCTCTCAAGTACTAAAATGGCACAGTCTTCCGGTCGAAACTCCAGAGACGTCTTACGAAACTAGAAAATAAGCTCAAGATACCCAACGAAGACCGACACACATATGACGGCGTCCTTGTTGATGCAGATGAAATCGTGTTTGAAGCCACTCGCATCAGACATCGAGCTGCTAACTTGAAGCTCGATCGGACAGGAAGGTGTATCAACGCCTTTACACCAGAGCAGGGAGGTCAAGATATCAAACATTACTATTCACCTGTGGTCACGCCAGTGAAACCCGAGTCAAACTTAAGTGTAACACCCGCTCGTACGAAAGCATCGGTGAGACAGCCGTATCGTAACATTTACCTTGTCAAAGTCCTTACCGTGGTCCAGTCAGACATACCGAAAGGAAAGAGTCTCTGGTTAGGCCGGAATGACGAAGAATTAACCGTTGAAAGTCTTGCGCTCCAACGTTATGAAGACCAGGGCTTCAAAGGGTTTGTATCTCCTAGTGATCCATGCAAGCCACCTAATTTTTATTTGCCCAGTCTCCACTGTGAAACTCGGGTTATTGCCATGTTGTTTGGTCTCCTTTTCTGGGATATCATTTTTAAATCAATCCCTGGAGCGTTTGAGACGCCCTACCAGACTGCCCCCCTCGACATCGCGGAAGACTCTTTCTACCACGCGCGGAAGGATCTTATGGAAGAGCGGCTCGCTGCCATCGAAGCCGGAAAAGGTGTGGACCTTGTTCAGGCTGCCGACACTAAGAACAGGGTTAGTCAAACTTGGGGGGTGGGTATTCAGTGGGACTTGTTTAGTAGTGAAGATCTTGTCGACATTGTAACGGTAACTTTGATCGAAATTTCGCATGGCTACATCGACTCATTGACGGACATCACCAGTGCATCGGTGGAAAAGCGCTTTCTGTCATCTGTCGCGTGCTTTGTGAAGACTATACTCTTGGAACTTCCGGTGGGCCGGACTTGTTCTTATGGAACGCCGAGAAGGGTACCTGCAAGTTTGTGGAGGTCAAGGGCCCAGGAGATTCTCTTCAAGAGAACCAACGAGTATGCACACAGCACGTACTTGTCTCTGTACTAATGTTTCGTGAAGGTCTGGATCGACATCTTGCTGAAAGCTCCGGTAGCTGTAGAAATATGCCGCGTCGTGGAGACTGGGAACGAAACAGACAAAAAACCAAATGCGCGAACTCCTAAAAGTACACGGAGGAGACTCAAGAAAACGCACGAAAAGGGGGATGGGGTTCTCGATGACTTGGCAGAACCAGATGCCCTCCCCATGTTCGACGACCAGCGTGCAACACCTCCAGTTGCAACCGGTGCGCACCCTCCGCTGGGTCATGTGGACCCGCGCATTTCCACTTGCTCTGCGATCGTGAATACTCCATTCGCGGATGAAGGGACAAGCAGTCCGCTGAAGCGTAAGGCAAGAGAAGACATGTCGCCCACGCCTTCCAAGCGACCAAGATCGATATAGGGCCGCTAAACGCGTGAATACCTTTTCTTTGAATGTGTGGATACCAGTTTTGTCCGCCTTATGATTAGTATTTGGACTGCGTCAGGACCGCTTGCTTGCTTTTAAAAACGTCAACGCGGTAGTGGTCCGCATATCTTTCCTTTTTCTTACTGCGTGTTTAATTGCACTCTCAGTTTCCATACGGCTGTGCTCTTGTTATTGGTCTTTTGTAGCACTGGAATCCTCATTAGTTAAGCACTAAATGTACAGTGTGTTCGGAAAGCAGATATCATAGTTACTCCTCAAATCTGACCTTTTTACGCACCGGCGTGTCTTCGTCTCCAAGAGGATCGCAGATAAAGGTTCCTGGGTTAACATCAACCCCATTGGTGTCACCTTCACCCCAGGGCGGGTCAGATTGCATTTCAGCTGATGTCACCAGATTGTCATCGAGCGAGAGTACCACACTGACACGATTACTCGAGGTAGACTCGCTCAGGAAGCGAGGGTGCTAGTTTTCATGTTTCAGAACAACAGGTTGAGAAAAGGCTGAGAGTTTACCTGCAAGTATTGTCTCATACCACTCTCAGTGGTCATGTTTGGGACCTTGTCGCCAGTCCTCAGATATTGCCTTCGGGCAATCATGGCTTCCTCGGCTGTCGAACGAATCGCTAGAGTTTTCACTAAATATGATCTAAGCAACAAATATGCTCTACAGCGGAAAAAAACTAACCAGTGACGGGTCTTGTTTGTCCTATTCGATGGACACGCTGGGAAGACAGATCAGACCGCAATTAGATTGATATGGGATTACTCAACCTTGATAGCCTGGGATTCGACATCAGGACGCCAGACAGGCTCGCAGAAAATTATCCGGGAAGCTGATATCAAGTTCCTACAGAGATATTAGTCTCAGACGCTACTCATCTACCACATGAACTGACAGGCCACGAGCACCAAGCTTTAGGTCTATCAGGAGGACCCTGTGCTTGTCTGAAGTTTCAAACGTTATAATGCATTGCTCCCTTAGTAGGTATTGCTCCTGCATGGTATATCGTAGATACTTGATGTCAAATAATGAAAGGGCCTCGCCAATTTGGAAAAGCGTGAGAGAGGAGTTGGAGAATATCAGGAACTTTTCTTTCGCAGAGTGTCGCTGGACCTGTCAAAGTACAGAATACGATCATAATCATTGGTGCGCATATCCAGACGTACCTCGGAAAGGATGTAGTTCAACTTTGCAGACAGCGACGGTCCAACCTTTACCCCAGACAGGGGCGAGTCACTTGTCGCACGAGCAGGAGCTTCTTTAGCAGAAGCAACCCGGTCTGTCCTATCACTTTCCTGAAACTCTTCGCGTTCCTCGTCGTCGGAAGCATCCATTGTTTCAAAGTGTTTCTTCAGAATTTGAATCGTCCCTTGTACCTCTTTGGCCATTTGTTTCGCTTGTTTCGCGGTGCGTTTTGCTTCAACGGCATTGGTAACTCTAGGAGTCACCAAATTTCTTTCTCTACTATCGAGGATGTTTCCCTCTTTAATCAGTTCATCTAGCGAGATTAGGGGCTTCTTGCGCACAAGCGAACGCAAATTAACAAGCCGGTCTGGGTGGACGATGTCGACTGTTCGGTTAGTGTGGCGCAGCCCAGTTCGTGACCACGCAGCGAAAATAGCCGGGTCAAGTCCAGATACTTTGAATGGGACATCCGGATAAGGTTGCATCGCTCTCCATATCTCGTCGTTGGCGGCAGTAGATCTGTATCCCCCAAGTCAGCTGGAGATCAATGCAGAAAAATTGACACATACGCATGTTTGAGAGCTTGCCGTAGGAGGTCCAATTCCTGTGGTTCTTTTCCTCGTCTGATTGCGGTAGCGAGGTATTCATCCCCATAGTCGCATATCTGGTCGACATTGTACAAGATATCTGAAGATGACCAGAAGAGGCCCCTCGGGACAATAACTTCAGAAAGCTGTGTCACATAGTATCTCAGTAACTTACTGTAAAGAGTTGCTTATGGCTGCCTGGAGTGCTTTGGCTTTCTAGCTCAAACGGGTGTATGTGTAAGTGCAGCTGCATAGGTGCAAATAGTTCATGACGTACACTGGGGTGGAAAAGATAATCCTGGGTCAAGGTGAGGGATAAATCTACAGTATAGCGATCTATGTTGACGTACCGGGCCTTGACGTTCTGAGTCGATAGCATTGACTGCGAGGGCAGCCTGCATCGCATTATACGACTTCATAGCATAAAAGTCCAAATCCATGTATACAATATCATGTGTCATTGGGGGGAGCAATACGTCATTTTCCACATCCTCGATCCTTTCGAATAAATGTAAGGGACAAATAGGTGACACCACATTCTTCGACACACCTATGACGGACCATCACCATCTGCATTACTTGCGTTAACACATCTATGGCGCCAGGTCGTGGCCCGTGTTGATTGCAGAGTGGCGTTGAAACGTGGTCTGTGAAGCATTTTGAGTCACCGTGAAATCGGGGTACAGCAAGGAAGTCTTTAATCATGATTCCTAGTTTGCGTAGATTATCACTGTCATAACTGCCCCAGATCCGCACCTGGGGCACGTCATCCTGACCAGGGTCATTGGGATGAAGGAGAGCAGGCACAAACTCTACCAAGTCAGCGTTATCTTTGGATTCTTGCTCGTCGATTTTGCGACCTAATTGAAGACCAAGTATGTTGGATGTGGGTGTGCCCGTGACAATCCACTTGTGTTGAATACTTAGTTCACGGACAAAATAGTTGATGGTGGTTGCCATATTGCTTGCTGTATGACCTTCATCGATAACCAATCTCTTCCACCGTATCTGCAGCAGAGGTGTAACCTCGGGGTCTCTAAAACAGTGGCAATCCGGAACTCGGGATTGATCCAAGTATGGGCAGGTGCAAGGCATGAGATCGTACAGTTTTTCTATTTTATTGTTTTTAGATTCCATGCGAAAACCTGTTAACCATTAGTTTCCATGCCAGCAACCGGAGATACTACACACGTATATCACTCATTACTATTAGCTGAGAAGGTACCATTGATATATTTCTGACTTGCAACTATTATGGATTCACATACCTCATAATCCGATGCAAGTTTTCTAGCGTGAGGGAGCTGTGTGGACTGACGAACAATGAGGTATCGGACATGGTCGTGACAGTGTTTGTCAATCTCGCCCTTCCACTGGCCCAACAAAGCCAAGGGGACGATCACTAGAGTAGCTGAAGAAAGGTACATGATTCGAGGGAATGGATTGTGTGCGTTCCGACGGCGTGACCTTTCTGACTCCTCCAGAATGTGTTCTCTGTCATAATGATGGTAAAAGGGTGTGTTGGCCCGTATGAGAGGCCAGAGATGAGAGGCTTCTAATTCATCTGCAAATGTGGGCCGACCTGAGGTGGTGTTTAGCAAAGAAAAGTGGTGTACAAGGAGTTCAACTAGGGAGGGAACCTGTCGAACAGCTCCCAAGTCAACACCAGCCTTATTCCTTGCGAGGGCGCACTCTGCAGATGGGAAGTGGTTGTATGCTAATGGAGTCAAGACCGGTCTCTCATCGGCAGGCGATTCTTCCGGGTCTGGCAATTGGCTGGACGTTGCGAGGACAAGGGCGATGATCATGATGGTCTTTCCCGTGCCTAGTAGCAGAGAGCTAAGTTGCGGACCTTGACACATGGCACAGACGCACCTAACTCTTCACAAAGTATACCAGCTCGAGATGGAAAAAACGTAGGACATTCTCGCAATACAGCCATTGTCGATGGTTGGATAAAACAACGGGTGCCCGACATGCACGAAAGAGGAATGTACAATGGATCTGGAACGGGTCTAGTGCTTGATTCCCTCTCAAGCATAACGGCCACAGAGTGTCGCTGATAACCGTACAAAGTGGTTCTTAGACCTCGAATTGAACCTCCGGATGCAAATCGACGAGTGAGAACTGAATTTTTGTTTGTCGACGAGTCCAATATGGGGGAAGGCAGGTCAGTGAAGATCTCGGCCATGGTGCGGTTATCCTATTGACGATGATGAACACCGACACAACATGAATAACTAAACTTGACACACAATGTGACTTGGGAAGAAATACTCTTGCGGAACACTGAGAGAGGATTCGTCTGCATCCCACAAGCCACGGTGTTGTTCGATTAGTGGCAGTATGCTATCCATATGACGTCGGGCTTCTTTGACTATGTGTTCTGGACGACGGTGCAGACGTCCGCCGACATTTGGCAAGTCATTTGGGATGAGATAAAGTCTGATGAATATTACGCGTCTGCAGGTGCCAAGTCTGCAGGTGGCACAAAGAAACAGATGCTGGATCAGAAACGAGAGTTGTCCAAATAGCGTGTGCTCTGGCTGAGTGTTCAATTTCCGTGCAGGAAGAGAATGCCACTCGGTGTCATTGGACGCGCTGTCGCAAGGCGACTTGCCACCATGAACAGCAACGGTAATTGTTCCAGCAGGAAGAAGGTTTCCTAGCGAAAATGCACCTGCAGCATCGTGTGCACGGACAACGGGCAGGGGATGGTGTCCAGTGCAAAACGGACAGAACGTTGACGGGACCAGTCGTTCCATTGATCGGCACGGCAGAAATTGGAAACTGTATTTAGATGAAATACCGTGTGAATGTCATTCCTTTCTGGTACTCCGTTCCTCGTCAACGCGGATGAGTTTGTAGACTGGACACTTTCATGGCGTCCTTGTTACAACGCTCATGTCGCAACTCGGCGAGACTTGCACAAAAGAAAACGGGCCTTGTCTGGAAACATTCCAGTGCCATTCCCAACTCGTCCAAGGATACAATATCATGGCCAGAGTACCTCGAAATTCGACGCCGCAAACGCAGATGGGAAACGGTACACAACCCACTCGGTTCCAGAATGACCGTTTGCTTATGCCCTTCTTCAAGGCCTTGACCATCCCAGCTTCGCTACTCGGACTGGCGGGTGGAGCCGCGTACTTTGGTTCTCTAGAGACGGACGCGACCAAACCAATCATGGCGAGTTCCCAACCCTACGCGCTCAACTGAACCTCAATAAATCATGTCTCAGGGAATTGACCCCATGTTCTTTTATGGTGCCTGTACAATGGCATGCACTGGTGAGTCGAGCCAGGCGACCGTCGTAAACTTGTATTCAACGTGTATTCAAGGTTTCGGATACCTCCTGGGCCCCTCGATTGGTTCAACCTGCTGGAGAATAACCCATCGTCGTACCCTTGCCCTTATAGAGGCAAAAGACCGCGATTTTCACAGACATATAGTCAAAAACCGCGTCGACCCAAGGGCACAAAGTGCGAATAATCCCGTGCCGGACTACTATGGTATAAAAATCCCAATAATCCACCTAGACATGATTCAACGTTAACCCAAAAACTTATCAGGAGAAAAAATTGGGTCTTTGCACCAATACCGCCAAGTACGTGTCATGTCACTCTTCTCGAATGTGCCTTCTGACATGGTCCTTAGTGGCTTCGAGACCAGGCAAGGTTTAGGCGGAAAGCACAGTTTCCAGAAGAATAGAAGTGAGACCATCTCGGTACACCATCCTATATAGTAGTGTGCTGAACAGGATTCATTAACCTATTGTACCTGAACGTCAAGCGACGAATACAATATATTGGAATAAGTTATGGGTGATGGAAACCACTCATGTCCTAGTTAGCTTCCAGGGTAATGGTGGGCGTAGGCATCGGGCTTGGCAGAAGAGAGTGCCAGTGCAAAAGCAGGCGCACCAGAGCCGTGACCGGCATGGTTCCGGTTCCATCATGGACCCGGAATATGAGTTCTAGTATAGCCAGACTTTCCCAATAACCGGGCTTGCATCCCACCAGTCGCAGCGGCCTGGGGCGTCACCGTAGGGGACATTGGACTCTTTACCGGATAGGCAGCTCCGTGGCATATAAATGACAACGCATAACACCGGCGCAGATTTGGGACAGGGATTCACAGACACCCTTTGGGGTTTGATAAACTTGAATGGAGGTGATCGTGCACGCTTGGGCAGATGAATTCTGTGTGAACCCAGCTTGTCGTGTCCAGCGCACATCTGATAGGGGGGTCACAGGGATAATCCGGTGTCGCGTTGCGGCCAGAGCTTCAATGCCCCCTGCTACTGCCCTTTGCGACGCTTGTTCACCTGTAATTTTTGGAGTTGACCGTCGTCCTCGTATCCAGCAAATGACGACCACTCGACGCAACATGAGTAGAGCCGAGCCAGGTGATCAATCCAACCGAACGCACCTAGGGTAGCCAGACCAGACAACAACAAAAAGAAAATGATTGAGGTTGAGCAGGGGGGAAAGCCTGTTTGACTCGAACTTGGCTGCGTACCTGTAGATGCAACTGGCTGATATGGCTCGGAGGCCAGTTCGAACGCAAGGGTTCATGAGAAAGATAAGCCAAATGGTGGTCGCTGTGACCGCAAAAGACGAGGACAAGAGAAATGAATGATGGCATACTTGGTCAGGTTGCCAGCTGGACCGAGCACCACTGATGTGTGGTTTGGGACATCCGAATTGACGGCTGCCTTTCTGCACCGACCGTGATGAGAGTAGATGTGTATGATCTTGAAGCAATATCAGCTCGACAACATTAAGGAAATGTTACAACGGAATTCAGCAATGCATATGGTGCTGGATTGTACTTGTGGCTAGGTGTAGCAATAAATACATTTCCAAGTCAGTGACAGAGCTCATTTCGTGAGCCAAAGCTATGCTGTGTCCATCAAAATGTTCGATATGGCTCTGTGCAATGAACGTGCACCTTCGCTTGGATGGTAGCTAGGTAAAGCCTTCATGACCAACGACTCCACCTCTCGAGGGGAGACCTTGGAAGCTTCACCCGCGAATGCATATATAGCCTCCGCGGCAATAGCTTTCTTTTCATCCAGTGTGAAGGGCACAAACGGAAGGACCGTCGTAACACGCGAAACCAACGAAGCCTGTCGAAAAAAAATTGAGGCAAGTTCTTAACGAGAGGAATAGGATCATACCCCAAGGCAGTGTGAGACACGAGGTCGTAACAAAGCCGTTAGCTCAAGGTAATCCTCCCGGGACATTCGACTGTCTGGTTCCGCACGTTTCTCGTGATATTCAAAGACCAACTCGTGACCAACATTTGAGGTGGCTATCCAGATGACATTGCGTGCATCGACATGACGCTTCCCAGCCTCCAAAGAACATCGACCTACCCAACATTTAGCGGAATCGCGTAAAAATGACGCTTGAGACGAACCAAGTTCCCAAGGCATAAGCAGCGACCAAAGCGTCTTCTCATCCTCAACCTTCTCAATTTCCTGAAGTACAGCATGAGGTGTGTGCATAGCCTGCCAATGTAAGACACTTACGTCCAATACAACAACACATCTCTTCCCTTCGTTTTCGATCAAAAATTCAGCAAGAGTACACGAGGAGGGTTCCTGAGGGTCGTTCGTTACTGATTGATGCTGCTGTGGCAGGTGGCCAAGCTTACCTCATATGGACTCATAGAATACGATTGCCAGATATCGTGAGTAGATCTCAGTGTGGTCATATTAACAGTGTGAGTGGGAACATCGAGCAAGGATCCGACTGTCCAACGATGTGAGAAGTCAGATACATACAAAGAACAGAGACGTACACTTCCGTGCCAGTAAGCTTTTCCCGTGACCGCTCGGACCTGTACCAGGATTCGTACACCTTTGGATGCTAGAGGCTAGATTAACGTACCACACAGCAAAACCACAATCGGAGCCACGGCCAACTTCTGGGAATGCATACTAAGAACACGAAACAATTGCTCCAGTGCCCAGTCTTGCCCAATGACGTCGTACCGAACCCGAGTCAGAGGACGGAAGATTGACCGGTAGATCAGCTGTGATGTTTGGCGAGTATGAACTGCGTCGGCTCGAGCAACGAAATATCTACGTAAATCAGGTATATGAGCGAGTGAAGAAAACAGATGATCTAAATTACCTGGTGGCTGGATCCATTCCATCCAACGTAGTCTCGGGAGGTAGAGCACTTGGTTCATTAGCCCCTTGTATGCGCGGTGCTGGGTTCAACGTTGGGTTTCGCAATGCTGAGGGATTCGCTCCGTACGCAAGCAGCGCTTTTACGATCTCCGGCTTATGTGCTAGCTTATCGTTGGTAAGTGTAAACGCCAGTGCAGACTGGGGTCCAACAGAATCGTTCGGGCCTGCCTCGCCGCTCTCAAGGACTTCGCGCACCTGGTTCACATCGTCGCTGGCAATAGCGAAAAGGAGGGTGGGTTTCGGTGTGGCGATGGCGTGAACGGGGGATTGGATAGCAGGAACAGAATGCGCCACACCATCTACATGATCGGACTGGATGGGATGCAATATCGTGCCACTATTTTCAGGCTCTTGTTCCTCATCCACAACGTAAGAGAGACTTAGTATCGAAGTCCTCCTAGGCAATCGGTGGGTATTATCGACTGGAGTATAATTTCGAGAACCAGCTCGATAATGCGATAACCGCCAAGACTTTGATTGTTGAATGGGTGCAGAAATGGATTGTGAATTGTCGCAAGTCGAGAATGAATGCGATGCAGAATAAACATTGTCGATAGCTTGCAGGATAGGGGAATTGGAGCGGGAACGCCGTAGGGTATGGTGTGCTTGCTCGGGTATTTGTTTACATGAAGGCGAAAGCTATAGCCAATGAATCACGAACTTCATTAAAAAAACTGCCGACATACCAGTGAATTACGTGAAAACGAAGAAGTAGATGATACACTGGGCGATTGCGGGTTGGATGAGTTGAATAAATGGTCTACTTTGAGTAATTCTCGTCAACACTCGAAGGAGATTAACGAGCCAGCACACTTACAAGACAAAATGCTAGATGTGATGCTCGACGAATGCGTGGACAATATAGAAGATCTCCTACTAACGATGGAAGACTGAAAACGGGGTCAGTTCAAGGAGTAAAAGTATGAGAAAACTACCGACAAGACGGAGCTGTTTCAACTCCCCTGTAGGAGGAGCAGACATCGATTGTACAGGTAAGGGTGATCGTGTCGCAGAGGAAACATGAGTTGCAGAAGAACACCCTTGAGGCAAATCCTCTTGTACTATATCAGTTCGAATGCGCAATGCCCCTCGGAGTTGGGACGTGGGAAGTACACTATGCAAAGGCAACGAATTAGCCCGTGATGGTTGTGCCTGGAGTCCGGGCTGAGTAAAGAAGTGAGTCCAGATCCAGAGGTCTGTGACCAACACTGCTCGCATACCTGCGGTTTGTGGCGCCGAAATCCCAGCGGGACCATTGTACTTCCAATCTCCCTAACCTGCAACCGTGTGGATGGACGTGTAGAGGGCACTTCCTTGATACCATCGGGATTCGACTTTGGAACGAACTCTGTAACCGAAGAGCGCAGAACTGCGTTCCGTCCAGTCAAAAGAGGACGGAGAACAGTCCCAGACCTTGGAGAATAGGTACTGGGATTACTAGGATTGTCGTTTAAACATGGAGAGCATTCCCATTGAAGGGTAAGATTCCGGGAGTGGAGATGGACTTCTTGAGACGGCTCCTCCAGCGCATCGGACGCATCGGGAGGCGCTACAGGCGTGTATGTCGGACAAGAGAGCCCTGAGCCATTGTCGGAAGTACCCTCATCGAAATACTGGTCATAAAGCGACTGCACGGGATCGAGCCGACCCTGCGACTCCGATGGTAGTGGCGATTTCAATGTGTAAGGGCTGCCCTTACGAGTAGTCGCAGGGGAAGGTTTTCCTCTCACAGTGAGATCGGATGCGGCTCGATTCCTTCGCGACGTAAAATCAGCATCGGAATCGGGCGGTTCGGACGGGGGAAGCTGGCTTGGTCGCACTCTCTCCGTCAAGTCGGAAGCCGAGTGAATCCGTTGCTCCTGTTTGACAGGTGACACTTTGGACACATCGCTCAGGTTTTCATAGGAAGGTTGCGTCGAGAGCGCAGTCTTGAAGGACAAACTATCGTCAGAAGGCTGATTGTACGAATCTATATCGTATTCTCCACTTGGATGAAGTTGTTCGGGGGAGCACCGATGTGAACCACACAGGACCACCGGAAACTCTGATACTGCTCCTTCGTCTTCGACGTTGTCTTCCGTGACAACAGCCAGATTCACTTGAAAAGGGTCATGAGCCATGTTTTCTCCCTCTTCAGAATACAACTCGTCATAGGCGTCCAAAATGGTGCGTGCAGTGACCTCATTGTCCTCCAAACTGTACTCAACTTCCTTGATGCCTTGGATGGGATAATGAGAGGAAAGGTGTGGAGCACCCTTTGGTGTGGGTGAAGAATGGGATGCTCTGCGTGAATGCGATAGGAATGGGCTCGGAGAGCAAACACCTCTCGGCGGTGAATGCGGGAATGGCATGGGGCTAACCCAATTGTCACCATCGGCATATCCTGAATCTATGGAGGCCCCTCTTTTGATCCCAGAACTTAACGAAGGAATGGAAAACGGCCGAAGTTTGGTAGAAAGCTGAACAGGGGACAGGAGATCCACAGCGTTATCCTCAACGGAAGGTGTAAACGAGTTCCCAATGTCACTATTGCGGGGAGAGGCCAATAACGACGCGCCAGAGAATGACGAGAAGGTAGATTGCCTATTAGACACCACCATAGTGAAATCCTCCTCGTCCGTGTCCTCCTCGTTGCCACCTTCTGATCCTATTATATAAGATTGGGTCTCCTCGACGAAATAGGATGTCGGATCCTCATCGGCAGATTCAGCGTCATCAGAAACGGGCAGAAACTCAGCGACGGATTCATCATCTTGAGGAAAATAAGCTTCCGCCTGGAGGGATGGACAGACCGGAGTAGCTTCCGGGTCAAGAGGAGGTACCGAAGACGGCTCCGAACTACCAAAATTCTTCCCTGCCTCCGGAGTAGCCAAATCAGGGGTTGAAGAAGCGGAGTCCGGTTCCAAAGGCGTGCCGGAGGGGATGTATGTCGTGGTTTGTGAGCCAGATGAGTTGTCTGACGGTGTTTGGGATGCCTCCTCGGTGGAAGGGCCAATGACATCTGAGAGTACAGACAAGAGTCCCGAGTAACGCGATGAATCTTGGGCGGGCTTTGCTAGGCTCTCTGGACTTGCCAAGTTGACCAAAGGGGGGCTAGCGGAGTTAGTAACGACGACGGAAGGCGGATCGAAGACGGGCTTTGGATGAAGAGATGGTTGGCTAGTGCTTGGTAGTGACTGGTTCAAGGCATTTTTGACCTTGACATCGTGAAGAAAATTGCAAGAATCTGCAAAGAGGCATCGTCCTTGAGAAAAGAACGGACATGGCCGTGCTGGGACACATGAGAAGGGAAAAGGCAGACGGAGAAAAAAAAGGTTCTTACTTCTCTTCAGCCAAGCTGGGTGTTGGATGGACATTCCAACAGGTCATGGAGCGTGAACCGGCGCGGACGAGCAGGAGAACATCGACTGGCAGGTTACAGGTTACCGGCAATTGCTTACAGCTCACAGCCACAGTCACTACCGAGTCTGCTAGCCACTAATGGCAGCTTCCAGAATTGCCCGCCTCACGCTCTTCTCAGGTCCTCAGTGTTCTCTGTGCGAGGTGTGTATTGTGCAGCGCTTGGAGATGTCTAGTGACGAGCGCAAGTACCCAGATTGCCAAAGCAGAACTGGCGAAAGCGAGGAAACAGGTGCGTGAGTTCATGTAGAGTTCGCCGTCCAAGACTCATCGAAAGTAACCCAGCGCGAGTTCGAATTGGAGGTGATCAACATTCAAGAAAAAGGCCAGGAAAAGTGGAAGAAGAAATATGTTTACTGGATACCTGCCTTGCATCTCGATGGGATGGAGATAGCAAAGGGTCGCTGGGACGCCTCCACCGTACTCGAAGCATTGAAACAACGGGAAGCGACGCCTCAGCCCGAGGGGTCGACAAAATGATTGACGGGCCCAACGGCCATTTCATTGTCGACCCTACGTCTTCCATGTATCCCTCCGCCCTATCATTCGATCAATGGCTTCCTTGCCTTTACGACAGAGTTCCTGGTGACGCTCTCGGAGAAGAGGAGAACGCATTGCGTTCGCCCGCTGCGCAGGATGTCAGGCTGTGTTTTAATTGTGGTTCTCCTAACCACGCCGTTTCGTCGTGTCCGGAACCCATCGATAAGGAGCTCGTTTCATTATCACGTCAACTCTTCAACTTCCTCCATCCCGGTCCAGGTGGGCTGGAATTCGTCCGCTTCTATGTGGCTGAAGCATGGAAACAACAGCGGCTTGAATGGATTAAAGTCTATAGGCCAGGTGTGATTCAGGACCCTCTTTTGCGAGACGCACTTGGATTACAAGTAGGGGATCCAGGGTGTGGCACTGGATGGCTCCGTAACATGGCGTATTGGGGTTATCCTCCCGGTTGGGTTGGCCGCCGAGACCCGACGGAGCTAGTTCTCCGTCACATATTGGATGACGAGGCAGAAGCTCAATGCGCCACTGCAGGATGGGATCCATTCACAATCTTTGAGGGTGCGGATGACAAGGAAGAAATAGATCTAGGAATGTTCAATTCACATGGTAGGCCATCAGCGAGTTCGTTGGCCGTGTCTGGCGGTGAAGAGCAAACCCGATGGGCAACCTACCCGGGTACATACTTCTCTTCCACAGCGCTCTCTATTTACAATGGTACTCCGCTCGGCGAGATAAATTCATCCGTGGTGAGTGTCACGTTCACTCCGGAAAGAAAGGTCCTCTGGGAACGTATTCTATCTGGTGATTTGGGAACAAGTCCAGTTTCACCGGTGCCACCATGGAGAAAGCCTGGTGCGTTTGGTGCCTCGATCTCCCTGGCTCCAGAAAGTGCGGTCGGCTTCATTCCACCACCACCACCACCACCACCGACCACACCACCACCACTTCCACTCACACCTTCAATGACGTCCATCAGACCTGATGAGATCGATGATGATGATGGATCGATAATTGATATGGACATGTCCGACCCTGAATAGCTTTGTTTTCACTATTCGCTGGGGGCAGAAACACGAGTTACATAGTACAAGCAAGATGAACATCTGATAACATTATGCTGGTTTGCAGGTAAAGCTACACATTTTGTCCCAGCGGGGATACAACAATATTACAAAATATAGCTATGTATAACGTCAGAATGTCAGGTTAGCAAAGTCCTTTTGGCATACTCGTGCGTGTACGAGTCTACAATGCTTGAGTAGGGTCATCTGTTGATCGTAGCGACATTCCAGAACCAGTCAATGATTCGGAATTGGCATCAAAGAGCGGTAGCACTAGACTGAAAATGAGGCCTGCCATCTGGTGTTGGTGATTGCGTCGGGGGAACACTAGTCGGGTGTGTTGCATAACGTGGCAACGACTCGAGAGGCTTTGAGATGAGGAAGCCTACGAGAACAATTACTATCGCGAGATGATGGTTAATATCGAACTTGCCCTTCATTCCTGCTGCCTTTTCGCCCTGGCGTCCAAAACCGTATCCTGCACGGTTCGCACTCCTTGTCGCACCAGACTCGGTGAGCTTTTCTTCATACACTGTTGAAGAGGCAAAAGACCGTCCAGATACTCCGGTAACGGTGCGGTTTAGATTTGCAGCGGGGGGCAAGTGAGTGGGAAGGGAGTCCTGAGGGCCAGCACGCCATGCGCTGATGGAGCGCCTTTGTTTGGCAGACTCGCGAAAGATAAGACCGAGAAGCATGTTGAGGCAGCCGATGACAAAGAGAAAGAAGGCAGCCACGAGGGTGAAATCATCAATGTGTTGAGAAAGGACCGAGGCACCAATTCTATGAGGAAGTGAGTCCACAGACAGGCAGGAAAGGAGATAATAAACGCACAGTCCCTGGAAAATGCCCAATGCACCGAGACCAAACTGGGTTCCTAACACAGGGAAGAAGCGATCAAAGAATGCGGCAGGCCAGCCAATTTCAGACAAAATGAGGGTGATGACTTGAAATATAATAAAGAGGCGATTTACGACCGCCCAGAAAACACCACCAATTTGATTTGGAACAGTGCTGTTTCTGTGGGACATGTGAGGGTGAGGAGATGTGTGGAGGCAGACACCCACAATATATAGTCACAGTCGACAGAAGCCTGGGTCGTGTTGCTCTGCTTGGCTGCGTCATAAGCGTTCACGGCCTCAACGTCGGTGACAATGACGAGGATGCTGCTGGCAAAGACGAGTACAAGGGATACAATGCTGAGCACGCGGACAACGTTGAGGCCAAAGAAAACGTCTGGAAGAGGGTGAGCAGACGGTGTACAGGGCAGCAGGGAGACGTACAAGTGCGTATGGGTGCCATGAAGGAATGCAAGGAAAGACGGGGTGACCCAGCACCGGATGAAAAGAGAGATACATGCCATTGAAACGGGGAAATCTTATATAGGACCTGGCGTGTCCTGTGAAGCGTTCTATTGTTCTCTTCGGAAACCAATGGTATCGTCCATAGATTACGTAACACACATCCCATTGTCTACGCAGAAGAAAAAAAGCCCAAAGACGTGGAAAGTATTACATGTACTGTCCATAGACTATTGAATTGGATGCAAATGAGAGACCTATACACAGCAGAGATATAAAATTTTGGTCCATATAAAGAGAGCTCGTGAGGATATGTTTGTCCATCAGTGAGTCGTAGGCTTAGCATGTCGTACTCGATCGCCCGTCGATCAGTGCCTAGCGTGAATACGCAGGCGGGTCGCTTTCCGGAACCCGACCTCCGTCCGTGTGCACAATGACATTTGATGAACGCACAGAAGACATCCGACGCGCACCAGGTGGGGATATACTTTCAGTCGGTGAAGGAGGGCTGTCATTGACGATCTGTAATATACGCCGTTCGGTAGCAGGAATAGGACTCCCAGCTCGATCCGCCGGCTCAAGAACGACTAGGTCGTCCATATTCGGTGTCCACGTACTGAGCAGTGCAGGAGCTGGTTGACCATCCGGCAGTGGCCGGGTGGTATTCGACTGTGAAACCATGGACAACGAACGAGGCTCTGACTCGGCACCAGCAACAGGACTCAGCGCCCTTGGTCCAGCGTTTGTCTGAATGGTCAGGGCAGACCCAGCAGTGGAAGGCCGAGACGAGCGAGAGGCATGGAGTAATGGCGTTGCCGAATACGACGTTTGGCGGCTATGTGTACCCGAATGTTCGCTGACTGAGCCATACTGGGATGATCTCACTGGTTCGCCAGCCGCGGCGGGCGGAACGACATGCCCAACGAGCCCGTATTGATAGGGCTTTGGCTCGGCGCTTACACCGGGTCTACGACTGCCGCGTTCACCGCGCATAGATGCACGCCAAGCATCGTCATTTTGGAGTTCCTCCTTGTCAAAGATGTCATCCCATGTTCGGCGCCTCCGACTAAGAGATATCGTCAGTAAAATTCAAAGACAGACCAACAAGACCTTACCATAGCCACCAGAGGAATCCTACGATTGCGATCAACCCGAGAAACCCGCCAAGCACGCCTCCGACTATGGGCGCGACGTTCGTGCCTGACCCTTGTGAAGTGTTATTATTACTCTGCAAAAGAGGCGTAGAGCCAGGGGCAACAGAAGTAGGAAGGTAGAGGGAGGTGGGGGGTATCGTGGTAACCAGAGTGACGACGGTTTGCACGACTGAGCCATCTGAAAGGGTTGTTGAGGATGCTTCTACCATCGTGGAGGGAGGAAAAGTGCTTTGAACGAGGACAGACGTGGGGGTCAATATTGGGGTATCTGAGGAAGACTGTGCAGACGATTGTGAGGGAGAAGTCGTTCCATCATCAGAGCATGGCGCAAACAAGGTCTGGGTAGGTTCTGTTTCCACGACCGGAACAGTAATCACAACGGGTACTTGGACGTCTTGCCCACCTGCAAATATGATCAGCGTCAGCAATCAAAACATGTCTATTCGGATGCATTAGAGCGGCCGAAATGCGACACGATCTCACAATGTCATTGACCCAAATGCTAAAAGGAAACGAGCCAAAGGACAAGCACACTGACCTCCTACTGTGTTCGTCTCTGTGATTTGGGTGGATGATATACACCCGACTGATGAGCCATTGATCGTGCCTGAGGCGACACACGACTGCTGCACGATGGTGGTCACCTGGGGGCTGTTTCCTGCACTCTGAGAGTACGAGGTCGAGGGGGAAAAGGAAGTGACCGTGGCGTAGAGGGTCTGTGTGGGTGTCGGGGTACAAGACATTCCAAGATGGCCCTAGAAATGGGGACCCGAGCTGGCTAGGGCCTTGATGAAGAGGAGGAAGATGGAAGGAAATGAAAGAAAAGACAAGGCAAGGGCAGACCGAGAAAGCGCGTGTGCTCGACACACAAACACCGCCATCCCTTTGGCCCTGAAAAATGCAATAAACATCCGAGCGGTTCAAGCAAAAGGGGGGACAAGCTACAACGAAAAAGCAACTACAAAGTCAGGTCGAGTCACTCTTCCTTCGCCTCGTCTCCAGCGTCCTGCGCACGTCCGACGGGGACCAGGACGCCCGGTGTCGCATGTCCTCCCCAACCACCCCTGACAAGGCGCCTACTGCAATGACAGCGCCCGGGGATCTGATGTCCAGAACAAGCTCAGCAGAACAAGACTCGTTCTCTGAGATGACCACCTTGCCACCCTTTCTCATCTTTTGCCACAGTGTTCTGCCCGTCCTCTTCACAAACTTTGCAAACGTGATGAGGGGATCCTCCAGGTTCTCCTGTTGGTCAGGGTCTGTGGACCACAAGAACGGTCCAGCCTCTTGTCTCTCTTGTTGAATGGCTTGTTTGCGGCGCATCCGTCCAGACACGCCGAGTGGTACTGTGGACCGCTTCCTGGCAGGATCCATGTGTGGAAGAGGTGCAAATTTGACGGTAAGAATGCCATGAGAAGAGCCCAAGGATGAGCGAACATCGGATGATTCAGTGTTCAGCAATGTTGGCGAACTCGTGCCAAAGGACGAGTTGGAGTCACAGGGAATCTCAGACATGGAAAAGAGCGTGATGTCGAATGAATGTGAAGACGAGATATGGACTGAAAGAAAAGTGTGACGGATCGTTTTGTGACACTCGTATGAGCAGTTCCGTTCCCCCGTCTCTTCCGTATAGGCGAAAGCGATCCAACACTGCCCAATCACTTGCCAGAATACCCCCAAGCACACCCGGGGCACCGCTCAAGCTGGGTGACTTTCAAGTTCTCAACACTTGGGTTCACGACC
>JBBPTN010000279.1:0-25030 GCA_038094075.1 Xerocomus spinulosus | reverse complement strand
GCGTTAGGTACGATGTACGGCTTCTTCTGGATCATCTACCCGATCGTCAGGCGGAGGCTACACCGTCCCGACCGCTCTCTCCAAGCGGATGGTCAGACCTCCCCTCCGATTCTGAAGATACCTTTTTCTTCTCCCCTGACGAGCTCGACGATTACAGGCGTGAGAAGCGGCGCAGGCTGGTTGACCGTGGTCGAGAAGAAAGATTAAAAGCGCTCGCAGCCATTGACCTGGAAGAAAATCCAGATCCATGGGGAGGCAGCGATGAAGAGGTGACGTATCCAATACCCACCACACCTCCTTTTCTTGATCTCTTCTCACAAGTACTGTACAGCCTGACGAAGCTCAGAGAGAGCTCATGCGCAGGACAGCCTCTCATATCACCTCATCGCCTAATCCGGGCCAATTGGAGATGAGGATTTTGGCCAATTATGGAACTGAGAAAAGATTTGCTTTTTTGAGGGGACGCTGGTCTCGAGTCTGGAGAACAGAAAAGGAGAGGGCGAGACAATGCCATGAGAAGGAAGCGAAAAAGACCCAACCTCCTCCTTCGACTCTTGCATCCCTTGGAGGACTCGCCAACTATGGGGACAGCGATTCAGATGGTGAAGAGCCAGAAGACAAGTCGACGGGGAAACCGGACGATGCGACGGACACCACATGCACGCAGGATAGCCACAGCAACGAAGATGAATTAAAGGAAGCTCGAAGGGCCAGAGCAAGGGAATGGTCTGCGCGGCGTCGCGCCGAGCAATCTTTACAATCAGAGGATACCTGAATTTGGCAGCGTGCAATCGCCCTTTGCAGAAGGAGTCCGCCCAACGTGCGAGCGCAGTTTTCTTTTTGGAGTGTTCATGAGCAGTATCATTCAATGACTACCGGCATAACATCCATATCTCGTAGTTCTATGTAAAGTAGCCAACAAAGATCATCGATCAGACTTTAACTGATGCTAGTCACCTCGGCAATCGGCAATAATCCTTGCGGGCGAAATGGATCGATCAGGGTGACATGATAGCTGGAATTGACGTGAGTGTCCATTTTGAGAATCGGTTCCGTTCTTGTGCCAGTTGACAGGGCGCATGCAATATTTTGTAGGGTATGCACTGCTTCTAGATTGCGCATCAATACTATATAACAAAAGCAAGATATCTATAAATGTCGTGAGTGTGAGCACAGGGGCCGGGAGACGATCGCAACCCGCCCCCGAGAGTGACGAGATGTGTAAACAGTTGGCCACGACAAGGACCATATCAGCACACACCCGGCTGTAAATTATGTCTCCATCCTAGATCCGCCTAACCCATATATCCCCCAATCAATCGCACGCCGGGGTGGCGCATACCGTCCAAAAGACGTTAAATCCGACAGATGCCGCATCGTTGGCCGACCGTGAGGACAGTTCCAGGGTTGCTCCATCGTTCCCATGTGTCGCACAATCTACGCGAGCATGTGACGAGTAAGGAAATGAAGATGGAGATATCAAAACGACATACCGCCGTCATCTGTGTCTTGTCGAGTGCCTTGCCGATCATGACACTTCGCCTACAAGCACGCATGGCAAACATGGCGCGTGCCTTTGAACAACGAACCATCGTCCCTCTCGGACGCTCCTGCATGAGATGAATGAGTTCCTCAAGGTCTATCATTCGACGCGTCAGCTGATCTGTTCGTCAGAGTGCGAGACACGTTACCTTTCATGTCGAATACTGTATCCTTGGACATTGGCTGTGCGACCAGCTGCAGTCGCATCCGTGCATATTCCGACTCTACCTCGCCACCATCCCCCGCTATCTCTCGTTCCTCCATCTGCTCAAGTTCAAACCCGTTCCGCTTCAACACATCCATATTCTCTACTGCGAGCATCTCATCGGCTGCGGTGAGTTGCAACTGCTGTGGTCTACAACCCCACCGTACACCGCACGTCAAAAGGAAACGCATCAAACGTTAGGCACCAAATTAGAGGAATTGCCGCACCGAAAGAGTCTCTGAGACGCAATCACCGTCTTCTCCTGCAACGTCTCGAAATTCCACTTCTCGTCCGCAGCGTGTTGGTCGACGATGAACAGGTCATCCATACTTCCTCCTTGAGAAACATCGTTTCGTTTCCGCACGATGATGAATCCGAGATTGAATTGCCCTACGACGACCATGTGTTCAAAGTCGGTCTTGGAAATGATCCGCGAAAGTGCTGCCGAGGCGACATTGTTCTCTGCAGCCGTTTCGAGATTGGCAGACGAAACTGCCGAACGGAGGGTCGAACCGGGTGGTGGCACCGAAGGAGTCGTCGAGGATTTCGCGAAAGAGGAGAGTTGGTCGTACATGTCCAGGTAGTGGACCCCTATGTCGACGAGGTTCACGCGTAGCGTCACGAGATCGGTGTCTGTCTTCGCAAGAGGGCGAGTAGGTCTCGCGTTCGATGATGATGCGACTGTCTTGCCCACCGGGGGGACATAAGTCCCGACGAGCGTCGACGAAAATGCCCAATCACCTTCGGTGTCGTTTTCGATATCAGCTGATCGACCTGCGACATCTTCCTCAGATGAATGAGGGATGGAAGTCGGAGCAGTACGAGAATGTTTGTTGATGGCCGTACGTGGCTCATCAACATCCATGGCACACTCATCATCAGAAGGCACGACCATCGTCACCTGAGACGAATAACTCCCGGCCCTCGGTCGCGTCCTCCTACCTTTTTTCAAGCACTTCTCGTTCTCTTCCTCTTCTTCGAGTTCATCCACATCCTCACTATCATCGCCCCCTTTCCGCATCTCGAGTTCTTGCCCTTGCCCGCTCTCGCTCTCACTTTCGTCCTCTTTTTCATCAGGCAATGCCTTGCTCCCACTACCCAAAAACTGACTCAGACTTGACTTGAAGCTCTTCTTCGTCTGTACACGATCACTTTCAAAAGACAGTCTGGCCCGCTTCCTCTCCCTCCCGCTCTCTGCATTATCGTCCCTTCGAAGATTCCAGACTGCACCACGCGTATTCAGGACAGTCTGCACCGAACGGGGTTTGTCAGGGATAGTCGTGGATGAACGCGCAAGGTGCGAGGTAGCCGTCGATGTGGATGTTGACGTCGCCGTTCGAATCGTTGCACCATCCACGTGCACATCGCATGTATGTTTGTCACCGTTCTGTTCAGATCCATCGGTTGTCTTATCTTTCCTTTTATCCACTCGCTCCTCATCAGATCCAGGAAAGAAGAGTGGCTCCGGCGGTGTTCGGCTCCTCGGACGATGGGTCGTCTCGTCATGTCCCTGTCCTACCCGATCTTGCGCACGGCTGCCGCCACATTTACCGTTCGACACGGGCTGCGCGACGAGCGTAGGTTCAGGCTCAGGCTCAGAGTCCGATTGTGACCCGGAGCCTTCATCAGCCCCAGTCTCTAATGAAAGATGCGGTACGCCCGGTCCATCTCGGCCGTTTTCGTTCCCATCATCACCTTGACGTGAACACGGCAAAGTGCGATCGCGTTCTGCCGGTTCGTCCCGACCCGTGGGCACAGGATTTCGCCGTGATTGAGTCTTGCCCCTTTTCTGCTCTTGGCCTCGTGTTTGTGTCTGAGACTTACCGTCACCGTTCGCTTGTGTGTGTTGCTGTGGCACTCGCGTTTGTGAAGGCTGGGTGGACACGTTGTATGTCGACCGTGCAGACGAAAACGAGGCTTCGAGTGCCGTCTGTGGGCGCAAGTGTAAAATAGGATGCTATGCCAAGTTTGGTTGGCGTGTGGACGTACCTTGAGAGATTGAATAAGATTGTTTTCGCCATGTAAAAAGATGGTACGCTTGTCTGGGCTGACGTTTATGTCACATGCGTCTGTATGCGCCGTGATCATCAGTACAGGAGCCCATTCAGTTGACCCAAGAAGACAGGAAATGACCAATGTAAGACTCACTTGTAGGCAAAATGACGTTGGCAATCACAAACGGAGACTGGTTGACGTTGAAGGTCCTGTACACCTCATTGATGGCTTTCTGGACCTACAGTGCCAAACGTGGAAGACAATGTGTTCAGCTGTATGGTAGCAACTCACCTTTCCCGGATTGTATGGTCGGCCATTGACAAAGAAGAACTGCCTGTCGACACTTGTCCGTCCGGCACCGATGGAAAACTTGGAAATTAAACCTTGAATTTCCACAGGTGTCACGATTGCGCTGCCAATGCCCAACTAGTCAGCATCATATGACTAATCTTCCTATGCTGATAGCCCAATTCGTATGCGAATATGGGCGCTACGCACATGTCTTTGTCGGGGTCTATGCGTCTCTGTACGGACTTTTCAGTCTCTACGTCAAAGGACAGGTTGAGATCAACGATATTTTCAAGTGCTTTTGGTCCCCATATTGCAACGACAGAGGAACGGATGGAAGGTGAACCGTCTGTTTTGAATTGAATGATCTTACGGCTACACCGAGTGAGAGTCCGATGGTCCCAGTGAGACATGCACCTACCCGCCTTCGATTTGATTGCTGACCGTAAACCGCACGCCTTTGTTCTCCAGTGCACACGGCACGAGCGCGTATGCATGCAGGAGATTCAATGCCTTTTGAAATTCGCGCTTGGTGTTTCTCTCAAGCTCTTTGCGACGCACAGGAAGGGATTTGAATAGGTTTGAGACCGTGATGGTGGTTCCCCTCTAGTTTCAGGTGTGTAAGCACCACAGTGGGGAAGCGACAACGGGATGGCATACCTGACGAGCGACCTTGTGTTTTGATCGTACTATTCCGTTTCTGTCCATCTCAATGACGGTTCCCATTGGTGCTTCAGAGGCCGTTGCTGTCGTGACGGTGAACCCATCCGTGAGTGCACACAGGGATGACAAGGCTTCCCCACGAAAACCAAAGGTGTGGACACGCGACAGCTCCTCAAAAGACGCCAACTTTGACGTGTAGTGCTTGAGTGCTGTATGCGCGTGTCAGTCGAGTGCAGCGACGGGGTACATGGACACACCGATGCTGTCGTAGTCTTTTGGTGAAATCCCACAGCCGTTGTCGACGACGTCGATGGTCTTGAGTCCATAATTTTGGAAGCGAACCTCTGGCGATGCTGTCGTCGTCGTCGTCGTCTGGCACAGGAGTGGACCCACCTATGGATGTTGCACCTGCGTCAAGGCTGTTTTCGACGAGCTCCTTGACGGCCGTCTGCAAGTCAATGACGACCTGACCCGAAGTGATGCGGTGGACCGAGTGCGCATCGATGGCCCTGATGGTGGGCTCGTTCATTTCCCAGGCCGCGGATTCCTGTTCTCTCTTCGTCCGAATGAACTGGTTTTGGAACGTTCTTGGTCAACAACAATAACGTCGCTGACCCTATTAAATGAAGGGCTTCTGATGTCCCCGTCCTACTCAATGCAGTCTCACAACGATGTTCAGCTCACCCGCACGATGCTCGTCGACCTTCTCAACGACGTTCAGCAACGCCTTTTTCAAACATTTGGCTGTCAGATTCGCCTCTTTGTGCACGGTGGCGCAGTGATGCTCCTTCATCCCGTGCTCTCAGCCTCTTCTTCACGCAGAACGACCCGGGACGTTGACTACATCAAGCGCGCGTTTGGACACGAATGGCGTAAAAAAGGTGTCCATGACGCCGAAGAGCGCCTCCAGTCTTGTATCAATGCAACGGCGCTCCGATTTCGCATCGGGTATGTCCAATCACTCTCAACGACGTGTTCGATCCTGAACGATGTCCAGCTCAGATTGGATGAATGCGGACCCCGATGTCGCACTCCCATTTGCCCGAGAGTGAGTCCATGACACATATCATCTCGGCAAAAGCATCTGATCACAACCTGCAGTCCTCAGGGTCAGATCTACGACCCAATCTACTATGATGCAAAGCAGCGCAACAACGTGGAGATGAACACAATCTACAGCTCACAGGGCCTTGTTCTCGTCAGCGTGACCATGTTTTGGGGCGTCGCCCTCAAGCTCGTCCGCTATCGGAAAGAAGACCCGGAAGACATTGCTGCCATGCTCCGTCACGGCACCAAGCTCAACGGCGTACAGTGGACACCCGAAATCATGGAGAGCTGGATAAAGACATTGTGCTGGCCGATGGGATACGACAAGTACCAGCCACAGCGCATGGACGAGCTCAGGGATCGTATTCGGGACGCGGTCAGACTACTCCAGAAATCCTCCGACGACAAGAAGAGCCATGCCCCCGCAGTGCGACCGCGTCGACACTCTGTGCACCCACCTCATGAACACCATTCACAGAGTTCACACTCACAGTCACCGCCGCGTGTACGGCCTTTGCCTATCGTCCCTGATCTTGCGGTGATACCCTACCGCTCGGTGTCTCACATCCGAAGCCCTGTCAGGAGCCCTTTCAACACCCCCCCTCACTCTATGCTCTTTTCCACGGCCGAGCCTTGGCGCCATGTTGCTCCAGTGCCAGTGCCCAACACACGCACATTCTGATCATCCCGCCACAATCGTTGATCGATTGTTTCACGTCTGTACCATCAACACTGGTTCTCTCGCATACACATCCTGCATCGACGTTCAGCCGCATCTTGATCGCACTGGTGTATATCAGCATATACCCGTCTCGTGCAACGCACTGTATCGCTTAATCCCCTAAGTAACTCTCTTGCTTCTTATGCCCTGGTGTGCATTCACTTCAGTGGGTTTTCCTTCTACTGTACATAGAAGATTGCTGTCTAGAGAACGCTTCGTTCCTGATTAATCATTAACTGTTTCGATTTTCTGTACTAGTGATTTAAAAGCTAGGTTACTGTAGCTACAAGGGACCATGAATGTAAACGTCCTCATGGCCAATCAACTAATGATTTCCAAAAGGATGGAAAGTCATCGTCAGTGCAGTCGTCATGTTGTGGGGACGATCCCACGTATGTGTTCGGGAACGAGCTCTACGGGCAACTTTGCAATCTTGTCCAGCGGTGCACGCTTGGCGAGTGCAAGAAGGTTCAGACGAAGGCGTTTGATCAGCGGGTCTTCCTGCTCCGCATCCAGCTCGGGCTTGGCTGCATCGTCACCGTCCGATTCGGGCTCGGATTTCGCATCCACATCCATCGCATCCGCCTCGCAGTCCTCGATATGTCCCTCTTCCACCTCTTCCTTCACCTGTGGCTTGTGACCTTCACTCTCATCCTTCCCGGGTTCTTTCTTCTCGATTTGCTTGTCAAGCCGCTCCAGCACGCCAACGCTCCAGGACAGTGCGCGCTCGATTTCCGCACGTTCACCGCCCTCGCAAGGACCGCCTTCGAGCATGCTCTCCAAAGCCAACTCCTCCGGTACCCGAATGAGCGCTGCCAAATCCAGAGGCTCCTTGTACCATTGGAACGACGCCCGGGCACGGGCAGCACCGGGAAGCGCGGCCAAACGCAGATGGAACGGCGTCATAGGCCCATTTCCACAAAGCGAGGCACAGATGGGGTCGACAGCAATCTTTGACGCAGGAAGAAAGACGTCGCGAAGCCAGCCGTGTCGCCCGCGCGTGACCATGTCCACGAGGTTGTCCTCGACGTACCGAGCGAGGGGCACACCAAGCGGGAGCACTCCGTCACTGGGCTTTTCGTCGACACCTGCGTTAACATCTCCTTTCCCGTCCTCGGTGCGTACGTCGTCGAGGTATACAGACGGAGCGACGAACTCGGCGAGACTCCGCACGTACGCGTACCCGTCTACACCGCCATAGATAACATCTCGGAGATAGTCCCATGCATCCTCTGCACGGTCGTCCGTCCAAAACGTCGCGCCGCTTGTAGCAGTATACACCCCGTCACCCTCGGTCTCACGTTTCCGCTTCATGCCTCGATGCTCGACCGTCGACCGTATCGTTGCAAAGAAGCGATGTTCGGAGCCATACATGTAGTCTGCGGCATCCACTTCGGTGCCCGCGCTCGCGGATACAGCGAATTCGCCAAGAAAGGTAGCAAAGCTACCATAGTCTGTGGGACCGGCATCTCGTGGCATCGTCAACGTCGTCCTTGTATCATCCACCGTGACATCGCCATCCTTGTCTTTGCCACGCGAACGTGCAGGGATATTTCGTACAACTGTCCAATGTCGACGCTTTTTAGGAGGTTTAGCTAGAGGAGCAGAGGTAGATGGGGTTGCGGAAGGCTGTGCGGGAACATCAGAGAGTGTTGAAAGGATAGGAAAAGGGCGATCGGATGGAATAGTGACGGGTATGGGTGTATGTATTCGTGGTTGGGTGCCATCTGTAGCAATCACCGGTGTGGGCGTAACTGCGGATGGTGGCGGATAAAGAGGAAACACTTGTGGACGAACTGGAGGATCGGGTACAAGTACGTTGAGGATCGAAAACGGATCCTCCACTTGGATGTGAAGTGAGCCATAGAAATTCAATGGACAGAACATGGACTCACTCTCTGCATAGTCGAGACTTCCATCGACCTGGTATGGTGGTCCCTCTTTCTCGAATCGGAGACGTTCTCTCTTTGTCTTGTACCGTTTGCCTAGAGTAGTAGGTCAATGGGAAAAGATGTCAAGGTGATGAGAGCGGCACCCTTTATTTTCAGTGCAATCATCAACTCTGCCCAATCGCTCCCGGCAGGAAAGACCCCCACCCCATCCTTGACTCCTGGCATTCTCCCTTCCGCATCTAGACCCTCTGATAGCGCTGTCTGGGCATGTTTTTTATATGGTCCTCTTGGACCCCTCCTCCCTTGGCCGAGAATCTGGGCCTGTCCCGGAGCAGGCGTCATGGATGGCGCACGACTCCCAGTAGCCATGCTCCCATCGATGTCTCTCGGAGTAGAGACCTCGTCATCGACATTCACGTGTAGTTGTGAAGTAGAGCCCTCCTCGTCTTGTTCAATGTCAATATTCCAGTCTGTCTCATATTCAATTACGTGAGCGGATGCTCGTGCGATGTGTTCGAGTCCCCATGCCTCTAGTCGTTCAGCCTCGGTGTAGTAAATCGATCCAGGTGGGTTAAACGTTTTAGCGTTGCTCGTTACAAGCCGAAAGTCGGTCTGTTTCACGAGGAATGAGCTGTCAGTGGAGAGTAAGACCACTCGCCGCACCGTAAAGTCTTCGAGAGAACGGTATTTTCCCCTTGTGATCTTGACCGTCATCGTACCAAAATCCATTGGATTTTTTATGACGTCTGCATAGCCAGGCACCTGTGCGGGGTTCACAGGATGAATGAAGAACGCGTAGTCGTCTTTTCTGTGTAGCCCAGTCGTGCGTGATTCCATCGAGTAGAACTCACGCTCACCTTTTGATCTGTGTAATCAGCTTTGTCAAGACCTCTTTGAGTGGCTTGAGCTTGACTGGTCTTGGTATTTTTGGCCGCTGGTCAGGCTCTGCGATGGGCTGCTTTGACTTTGACTTTTTCCCAGCATTGGCGGCTTGAAGGGCACGAAGGGATGGGAGGACGAGAGTAATGCCAGAGTGTCCGTTTGGTTGCGCGGTCGACGTCGACGGTGAGTTTTCGCCTGTAACATCCAAATCGTCCATTTCGACTTGGAGACATCCGAGTCGTGCTGAGGTCAGATGGCGACGGCGTACACCGGAAATATACCAAATATGGAATGTCACCGGACTACTTGCAACGGTGGTACACAACATATAAGCAAGCCTAATCAGACTAGCTAATGTGCTCCTTTTCGCCGTATCATGAACATCCAAACGCCCAACACTGAACGCGACTACCTGCCCATCGCTGACCATGGCCTGTATGCATGACTAGCTCTGTTGATGATCTGACCCGTTACCGTATTTCAGTATCGGCAATCTGAGAACGGCAGCTCTGGTAATCTGCGCAATCTGTGCTTATCGACTCGTTCTGATGGCTCTCTGTAGATCAGCTTGGATGGATCAGGTGAGTCCCCCGTCGGTCATACTAGGTCCATGATGACTCTGGTCGTCTATTCACTCACTCTTTGATCTAGTGGAGAGCTATTGCATCCCAAACTTTGACTCTCCATCCGTGTTTGCTAGGATCCTTGACAAGGACAAGGTCGGTTTTGGTCAACTGTGGTCGTGGTTGAACCCAGCTCACAACACGACAGGGTGGTCATTTCTCAATCACTCCGACCGTTCCGTTTGCCACCAAACAAAACTACCTCCCGAGTTCCAATGTGTTGCAGACAAAGTATGCTTTGCCCCTTGATGAGGTCATGGTCTAACACTGAGTGGTCCCTCAGATTTCTCAACGACAAAGGTGTCGTATGTCTCACAGGTGAGCATGCATCCCTCTTTGTTGCGAAGTTTGCCTACGTCTACTAGATTTTTTACCACGTCGGGCAACTGGGGATACCAAACCCCTACTCTTTTGGTTGATACGGCGTGTCGAGGTATGCTATTAGCGCTCACCCAAAAAATACCTTTTGTTTTACCTTTCTTCCTCGAGGTCGTTCGCGGCACACTTCCCCTCCGCGTGGAGTGTGCACCAGCCTTCAATTATGCTCGGGATAGTCACACCACGGAAATCATTGTCGACAACACTGTCCCATTTCACACACAAAACAAGGTCACTTTTGGCTCACCTAATCTGAATCTGGACCTGCGCTATGTTGCAGAAAGCACGATTGACAATGTCTCTCCTCCAGAGGTCAACCTTGATCTACTCGACCTTTCATCAAAGGGACATCGTGGTCCTGCAGCTTATTGTAACCTTGCTTTAGAGGAAGGGCAACGAGTGACATTTGTATTGCGCATTCCTCCCAACGAAGGCACCATCGCTCCGATAAAAGCAGTCCAAGCTCATGCTGACGAACTCGGTGTGCCCCTTGAGAGTACGCAAGGGTCAAACTGATGGATATCGAGCTGACGTTGTAATAGAGATAGTCAAGGGCGTTGCCAAATTGCGTCCTGATGATGATCCAGTGTTGACCAAGGTAAGGCTTGGTGCGGCTTGCGGGGTCATCGTCTTGATAAGTTTTATTTTATAGGAACTGCTTGAGCGCCTCTTTGTGGTATGCACCGCCCGCTCTCTCACATTCACTTTTGGCATGCAGAGACTTTTAGTCTACCAACAACTATTGGAATTCTTGGATTCGTAGATCTACTTACCAAGGTTCTTGGAAAGAGGCTGTCCACAGAAGCGCTCTTGCACTCAAATTATTGATCTACGAGCCAACAGGTAGGTTAGATGGATTGTTGCAGCAGTTTTCCTAATCATCTGTGGTATAGGTGCCGTTGTTGCGAGCCCAACCTTTAGTTTACCGGAATACATTGGTGGGACGAGAAACTGGTGTGTCCATGATTACATGCTCGACTTGAATGACGTTCAACACGTTATGACAGGGATTATCGGTGTGTTGTTTCAATAGATGGACTTGAGAATTATCTCACCTTATGCTGCATCAAGTGCATCATGGATCCGTGACTCCTCATTCACGCTCTATGCGCTCATCCGTCTCGGATTCACTCAGGAAGCCAACGGTCAGTTTGGTGGTTGGTTCACTACATTACCACTAACGACCCAATAGCTTACATGGATTTCATCTTTGAGAGACTGAGGAACAAGAATCCGGATGGGTCTCTTCAAATCATGTCAGTCTCGTTCTTCGTACAGTTGATGTAAATCACATTCATTCGCGCGTGTCAGGTACACCATTCACGGTGAGTACTTTTCTGCTAGGAATGATACATGCATTGAATAAAGATTGTGACAGGTGGCAAGGATCTTGAAGAAATTGAGCTGGACCATCTCGATGGGCACAAGGGGTCAAAGCCCGTCAGGCAAGTGAATCCAGTCATGTCAGAATAACATTAAAATAGCACATGATAGGATTGGAAACGGCGCCGCAGATCACATTCAGCTCGTGCGTTTTCGTCCCTTGATCTGCACAACTTCCTGATTCACGTTCTCCAAGGACATTTATGGCGAATTGTATGCGTTTATCGCGATAGTAGCCATTTTTGACTAATCGCGTGAGCAAGGATGGATTGCATTTATTTGGGACAGAAGGTGGGTTCAAGTGATTCACTCTACAAGTTATGGTTGATTTGCTGCTCAGTTTGGTCGCCCCCTGGTCCGTAGCGTTCTGTTACAATTTGAGATGGATAGACTTACCATAATTGAATAAGTCGTACGACACATGGTGGGCAATGTCCGACGTTCGGAATAGCCGCATACATTGACGGATTTCGAACCTTTTCTAGGGTACTAGTGCGGGAACTGTAAGGCCCTAATTCCGGTCAGTGCGTGTCTGATCCACTTTTCCTTTTACAGTGTAGACTGTGAGTTACACGCATGCTGTTTGATTATTTGCTGACAAGTGTCCATAACAGTTGTCGTCAAGAACTACAAGGAACCCGACTTGTGCGTCACTTTGAGCTCTTGGATCACTAATGAATGCTCACTCTCACCAAAAGATCCATATGGTCAGTACGAGTCAGGGAAAAGTGTGTCAGGTCTCAATGTCTATGTGAATATCGCAGGGAAGTTCGTGGCAAGAAGCGTCATTTCACGGTATGTTGCGCACTTTTGCCGAGTAGTACGCTCATGTCGTTGCATAGTACTCCAAGGTAAGAAATTTCTGAGGTGTGTCACTGAGGTATCATGTGTGTGTAGATTATGCTTTGGTGAGTCTCTGCTCGTGTGGTATCTTGAACGCTGACAAGTCTGTGCAAGGGTGGCCATCGATCGAGGTACGTGTTGCTCCACTGTTCTGAGGTCACTAAATACTCCGTTCTTCCAGGTCTACGCTTGGCAGACAAGCGATCGTTGCCGTGTCCTAAGCGCAACGAGTGGCTTGCGGCAAGAGACGAGTTGTACGAAGAAATCATGCACAAAGCTTGGAACCCGGCATCGCAAACATTTGGGCAGAGCTACGAGGAGACCGATGTCCTGGACTCGTCCGTGCTCATCATGCCCCTCGTATTTTTCATTACGCCAGTCGGTATCCCCGTAATCTTATCTGACGAATGCTTACGCTTAGGATCTCGTTGCCGATAGTCTGACCCAAGATTTGTCAACACGCTCAAGCAGATCCTGAAAACCCCCGAGAGGGGAGGTTTGACATCCAACGTAAGGCGACTTTTTAATGTATGAGATCGACACTGAATCTTTGAACAGAGCCTTGTCTATCGCTACGACGTGACCAAGAGTGACGATGGGGTTGGTGGTCAGGAAGGGACGTTTTGCTTATGCACGTTGTGGTGCGTTTCATGATCTCGGACACCACAACTCTCGACTTTTTCCTCCAGGTGTATTGAAGCACTTACGCGTGCCGGAGAGTTTGATCGGCCACTGTTGCAGCGTGCCGTTGCGATGTTCGAGGTCAGGATTTTCGTCTCCTTATCAAGATGATCTAACGATTCCTCGAAGGATTTCCTCCAGTACTCCAACCATGTCGGCTTGTGCACCGAGGAGATTTCGGAAGCCGGAGAAGGGTACATCTATTCTTTCACCTCTCCGATGACTCTCATTATCTAATTATCTTGCAGCCTCGGTAACGCTGTTCAAGGCTTCACGTGAGTATTGTAGCACATCGTTTGGGTCCGATGACAGCTGGCATGGCAGGCACGTCACATTGATTTCGGCTGCGTACAATCTTTCGAGAACGTTGGCAGGGTTAAAATAAATTCGTTGATCGGAGTGGGGAAGAGAAGGGGTCACTTATTGTATGAGTAGTTGGAATGCTACAAGACGAGTTCATCTTTGAGGTGATTAGCGAGACTTGTTTGTAAATTCAGAATGTCTATTCCTTATCCATAACCACAATCATTATTGCCTGGCTCTATCCCTCTGCCATGCAATAACTCGCGAGTGCATTCTATTGCGCTGGGTATTCCTCCCTTATGCTCTATTGATAACTGACCCACATCGTCCTACGCGTGAAATTCCTTTACAGGCCGATTTTCCAACATGTTCCATTTAACGCGGGAGAACCAATCCGTGCTCGAGTTCGCCGTCGTGCGTGCTGCTGTGCTCCACGAAAGTCGGAGCTATCGCTCGGACGGTAAGTACAGCCGTTTCTTCGCCCTTGGCGATTTCGACGCCTCGTACCCCGACCTGTGCGTCAAGTACACACCATGTGACCATTGGCCCTGAGAGCCTAACGCTCCAGCACCTGTACACCCTCGCCTGCAAAGATGGGGACGCCGCCCCGCACGTGCCCCGACCAGTCCACTACTTCCACCACCAAAGTGGTTTGGGGTACATGGTCATGGAGCGCGTCGAGCTGTGCGCAGCCTCGGAAACCGAGTTTCACATCAAGGCGGCTGGAGCGGTCCGGTGGCTGCGCGCAAAGTGTCCGCCCCCTGGGGTACTCTTCGGCTCCATGGGCCAGTCCTACGCCCGCCACCCTGTCTTCCAGGGTGGAACGGCCCCCCAGATGTTCACAAGCGTCGCTGCAGCGGAGAATTACTTGAATACGGTGCATATTTCTCTTCCGTCGTACTCCTGTGCGACCAACTTCATTCAACTTTTCATAGGCCGTCCACCGGATTCGGCGCGCGTGGAACCCGATCGCTGACGTCTCCCTCACGAACGAGGATGTGGTACTCACCCAGTCTGACATGCACGGGAGCAACTTTGGCGTCGGATCCGACGGGCGCGCCATCATCTTTGATGCAGCCACCGTCCAGGCGCTGCCCCTGTCGCTCGCCGACTTCACCTTGCTCCGGACCACGCACTTCGCCACGGCCGTGTCCCACCACGTGTTCAGCGCCGACGAGAGGGCTGCGCGCTTGGCGTCGCCGAGCCTGAAGAGCCTTGCAGAGGTGAGAAAGTTTTTGAGCATGACGCACGATGACAGCCTCGGTATGTTTGGTTTGGCATGCTTTTGATTTGTGACTAGGTTTTAATACCCCTTTCTTCCCGCAGGCGTTGACATGAACGGCAACCATAGAACCCGTGCCCGTGCCCGAATCTCTTAGCGCTGTGACCCCGTCTAACGATTGTGCACTTGGGCCGATGAACGGCTTGGCATTCGCTGAAGCACAAAGCCTGGCGTAAGGGCGGGCCTGAATGATTCAATTGTGCTAGTCCTCTTTGTCCCTTTCTATTGAGTCTTGGGTTATGTTCCCTTCTGCTCCTATCCTACTTAATGGTTTGCCACATCCACTTTGAATAGTACTTTGTCTCTACTGCTCCTCTACCTACCCTGTACCTGCTCTACTACTCTCTCATCTGCTGTAGATGATTGGTTGCCAACATGGAAGACTGTCCTTGACATTGAAGAGGAGCCATGGTGGTTATTCCTCAAGTGTGTGCTTGGTGCTTGATGTGAATACTCATATATTACCCTGGTCTCAGCTGTTCCTAGATTTAATTAGCATTGGCTATGTGTTTTTCTAACTTGTAGCTATTAATTGGCTCAGAAATGAAGTCAATGTTTGAAATCCTGGTTTCCTCTGTTGATACCAAAAGTATAGAGTAGTGTGATTATGGAAATGGAAATGGTGAGGATGTTCATGGCTATAACCAGGTGTGGGTAGTGCAATGATGCTCCCAACACCACAGGATGGCAAGATGCTTTATTGGCCTTATCTACCACTCTGACTCTTACCTTTCCCTACATTTAGGTCTGTTCTAACATGAATGATTATGTTCTTTTGTTTAGTTATTGTTCATTCCATTATGGACATTTTCTTCCACAACATTCTTTCAGTTTTCATTAGACAGATCATTGTCCAATCACATTATTTCTTCAAATCGTACAATACTTTTTTTCTTCTCTTTTTGATTCATTTTTCCCATCACTTACTAATTTGTATAATTAGTGCAGTATGATACAGAAGGGCCCAAGGCTTGATTTGCTTGTGTTTCCACTTTGTGACTATGATAACATGAATCCACTCTTGTGACCTCTTGTATTTATTGCATTAGTTCTTGTTCTTGCATCACTTGGATCTTTGGCTCTCCTTGTTGTGTTGACTTAGAGTTTATCTCAGAATATTAGAACTTGCCAGCCTCTCACCCCCATGATAAGCTTGTTGCTTGTGTCAACATTCAAGTGTTACGCTGAATGCACACTTGTGTTGTTCAACAACCTCTCAACGGTCGGACACTCATGAAGAGGTCAACAGAATCCGTCAAGCTAGGAGACCAAGTCAAGGGCAGAGTGATAGAGACACAGATTCTGAGGCGAGCTCAGAAGACAAGGACAAAGACAAGGGGAAGTTCCAGAGAACTCAGAGAACACAGGAGACACAAGAGATGCGTGTAATTGTGCAGATCAAGTATGGGAAAATACAGTACATGGTAGTGGGGTATTTATACTATGAAATGCACAGCATGGAATAGTATGGAATGTGAAAGAATATGCATAACTAAGCACCTATAAAGAGAAGGTACTTATGGAGTGGCTATCCGAAATAGAACCTAATTGCAGACAAAACAAGAGAAATAAGCTCCTAAGAAAAGCAGAACATGGCAGTAGTGATAGGATATAAGCGAGAGTCCAGAAGCATGGGGAATCTCATAGGAAAAGAGTAGAATGTCATGGAAGAGATAGGAAATTGTAACATCAAGCCTCAGAATTAGGATCCTACACTTCATCTTTCTTCTAAGCTCTATACTTGTCCCTACTCAGGCCTAGCGTAACACATAATAGACAAAATACATAAGACCACTATAGTCCATTAATAGACCAGAAAGTATTATGCTGAATGCACACCCTACATTGTTTAAGCTACCTTCAGCAAGTTGGACTCATGAAGAGGTTAATAGAACCTTGCTAGCTAGGAGATGAAGACAGAGATGAAGGACTTTAGACTTCAAGAACTGAGGACTAGAGTGAGGGTGAGGACACAAGATATATATAATTGCATAGACTGGAAAATACAGTGCATGCAGTATGGCATGTAGAATAACTGAGGTCTCTGGATGAAAAGAGAAAAATTATTATTCTCTTAGCCAATATTGATCTTCCTGAACCATTTGATTCTACTCCTTTTCCCCCAATCTTTTGATAAGATTGGATCAGATAATCAATTTGGATATTTAGACATCTAATTAGACTTTAAAATAAATTAGTAAACTCAGATGTGTTTAAAGATTTATTAGATCTACATAACTAAATAATCACTAATATTTAGATGTAAAATATTACAATGCTATTCCTGTCCATTATTTCGGTATTTGAAAGATAACTCCTCCTATACTCCATTTGACCAGGAATACTATCTACCAATAACTTAGTTTAGGAGGGCTATGCTAGGATTATGCTGGGCTATGCTGGAGTGAATATTACCATTCTCAGACTCTGAAAAGTATGGGCCAGCAGAATGTAGGTAACAGAGTTTTAAATATATGCCTCCTCTATGCCTGTTATAATCTCTCATCTTTTCCATGATATCCTTTTGTTCTCATGTGAGGTTTCTTGTTTACTTGGACATATACTTTCTTTGTCATGTTCTACTCATCTTGGGTTCATACTTTACATCATATGAAGTAGTTTAGTTTGTTTCTTATTTCTTAGACAGTGTCTCCTCAAGTACCTTCTTCTTATAGGTGCTTAGTCATCTTTTCCTTCCCTTTCTATAGTGTTCTATGCTATGTATCTCTCACTATAAATACCTAGCTGCCATGTATAGTATTTCCCATACTTGATCTATGCTTTCTTTGTGTACTTCTTGTGTCCCTTGAGCCCCAGCCTTCACTCTCATTCTCAGAGTCCACCTCTGAGCCTAAAGCCTTAGTTGCCTTCACCTTGATCTCCTAGCTCCATGAATTCTGTTGACCTCTTAATGAGAGTCCAACCACAGAGAGGTTGCTAGAATGACATGAGTATACTGTATGTTCTGTGTAACAAAAGGTCAAGTATCTCCCTTGTCCCATCTATCTAGGCATAGGACTCCCCTAGCAACATTTCACACAGACCTTTGTCCCAGTGAGGCTATCACCTCCCCTCATACTTAGAAGAAGAGGATTCACAACCCTCTGCCCTAGTACCATTATTCTCTGTCTCAGCCCCTGCCCCTCAGTCTAGGAGAGTTACTAGCTCTTCTTTCACACCTAGCTCTCAGCCCTATCATCTTCCCAAGCTCCCTAAGTTTTTCAATCCCAGTCCCTTAGCCCCTGCTCCTAGTCCCCCTGCCACTATCACTTCCCCAAGACAACCTTCGCCACCACCAGCCTCTGCTTTTCCAGTCCCCTTGCCCTTTGCCTTGCAGTCCCAACTTCTCTTACCCATACACCTCAGTTCTTAACCCCCACCACCTGTTGTTATGTCTGCCACCAAACCTAAACTTAAAGCAGTACTTCCAGCTGACTTTTCTGATGAATCAAGCAATGCTATTTGCTGGATGAAGTCCATGAAGGCTTACTTTACTCTTAACTCCACTCTCGCACTTGTGTTTGTACTCTTGTCTTTTCCTCTTACACATTGTTCTTTACATAGCCTGTACTATCTACGATGGGGCATGTCTCCCTGAGGACAATAAATGAGGATACAGAAAAAAAAAAAAAACTCCACTCTGTATGTTATAGATATGGACAAGATTATAACTGCCAACAAAATGAGCAAGGAATGAGGAATCCAGTTTTCTGAGATGTGGTATGACAAATGGCAGATGCCACCATTGCTTCATCTGAGAAAACATTCAATAAACTGGTTACAAACTTCAAGACCAACTTTTACCCTTTTAATGTCAAGATCACAGCTTGCATAGCATTGACCAAATTGTGCCAACAACCCACCAAACATAATGATGGATTCCAGAAATATATCACAGACTTTCAAAACTTAGCTGCTAAAGCTGGCATCACTGACAATGCCACCCTCACCCACTTTTTAAGCAAAGGAATAGACAAGCAGATTGTTAGGGCCATCCTCTTTATCATCCTAGTACCCCAGGATGCAAAGACTTGGATTGAGAAAGTCAAGACCTTCCACACCCAACTTGCTTGCATGAACAACCTAGAAAAAGGAAGGTCCTCCACAGCTTTCTTTCCTTCCTCTTCTTTCTCTGCCTCTGATTTGAATGCCATGGATGTTGATGTCATTAAGGTGTCCAAACTCACTCCTATTGAAAAGGCCAAATGCATCAAGAATGGATTATGTTTCTGTTGTTGCAAGCCTGGTTATGGTGCTTTTTGGTGCAAGGCATTCCCTTCTAATAAACCTCACTCCCAGAATGTCCAAGCCATGGATGCCACTCCCTCTCCTACTACATTCTCCACTTCTAAGTCCTTAGCACTAACACCTATGTTAATCAACTCTGCTCATCAAAAAAGAAGGAAGATGAAATCCTTCAAACCCTCAAGCTTTGCTTTGAAACTCTGGATGAGGAAAATATCACCACCTTGAATGCTTTGAATTTCTAGAAAGGTAAGATGTCCTGACATCTTCTTCCCCTCATGTACTTGTAGGACTACCGAATGAACAAACCTTGCATATTCCAGTTCACCTACAAAACAAGTTCCAAAGTGTTGACACTATTGCTCTCATAGACTGTGGAGCAACAAAAAACTTCATAGACTCAAAGCTGGTCCCTCATCTCCACACCTCCATTCATTGTCTCCCTTACCCCATCACTGCTTACAATGTAGATGGCACCCTGAATCATAAAGGGACCATCAAGTTTACTATCTTGACCAAGACTATCTTTCCTTCACTCATTGACAATGTTCAACTCATGATCACCTCACTGATTAAACATCAAATCATCCTTGGAATGCTGTGGTTGAAGAAATGGAATCCTGACATCAACTGAGCAGATAAAACTATCTTCATTACTCAATCCCCTTCTCAAAGTATTGACTGCATTATCAAGAAGTGCCCAAGGAATGAGAAGTTCCAGAATGGTGCAAGAACTATGCTGATGTTTTCTCTGAGAAGACCTTTGAGGCTCTACCTCCCCATTGCCCCTATGATCATGTTGTTGAGCTCAAGCCTTCCTTTGTTTCTAAGATTGCCAAAATTTATCCCCTTAATCCAGTGGAGAAACAAGCTTGTAAGAAGTTTATTAATGAAAATTTCAAGACTGGTCATATTGTTATAATTTCTTGCTTCTCTTTTCACCACATTATTCTTTTACCTTTACTGGACATATCTGCCACCTCCACTTGGATAATCTTGCTTATCCTTAGGTCCATCTCAACACAGACACTTACATTTTTCTTCTTAGACAAAGTCTGTTCTATTACAACAGACTCCTTCTTCCACAACATTCTTTCACTTTTCACTGGACAGATCATTGTCCAATCATATTATTCCTTTGAATCATATGATAGCCTTCTTTCCTTCTATATTCTGCTTTCCCATATCTCACTAATTAGTATAAGTAGTGCAGTATGACATAGAAGGAGTCCCAAGCTTGATCTGCTTGGACTTCTGCTTTGTGACTATGATAGCATGAATCCACCTTTGTGAATCTTTACATCTACTACTTGTTTCTCATTCTTGCTTCACTCAAAACCTTGGCCCTCCTTATCATTGATTTGGAGTTTCTCTCAAAGAACCATCCAACTCTGAAAGACTCTGCATGCATTTATAATCTATTTAAAAACATAATAGAGCAAATCAATAACTCTTCTCTAGTATACTAGATACCATACATAACATAGAGTTAGAGGGTCATTTCAGATGACTATTATGTTTCCCTATATTGTATAATATAATTTGAACAATCCTACATGTATTCAGAATGTATAAAAACAATAAAGTGAAATAACATACTCTTCTCTAACTGCACCAGATACTATGTATAACATGGTTAGAGAGTGATCTTAGAGGTCCCAATTGTGTTTTCCCACACCTTGTAGCATCCATAGAAGACCCTTCATGTGTTTAGAATACATGAAAAAAATCATAGAGCAGATAAAGACATTCTTCTATGGCCTATAAGATACCATGATAAATATATTTACAAGGCCATACCAGAAGCTCCAATTGTGTTTCCCCATGCTCTATAACACTCCTGTAGTGTCCTAAAGAGGCTACAAACACTGGAATAAAATGCTACACCTACTTTGATATCCTTGCCTTAAGCATCTTGTTTATTTTTATGAGTTATTCTGACTGCCATTTTCTCTGAAATTTTATATGGGACATCCCAGTGGATATATCTACAAGCTCTAACTATTATTTGTATTAAATTATGATTTACAAGTTGTAATTACAATTACCACACAGAGTGTATAGTAAGTAAGAAATGTGATCAAAGTATAAAGAAAGAGTAAGGACAAAACACATGAAAGGCATAAGTATTCAATGGTAGCTATCAGATCATGACATCAGAAGGGGGCACATATATGTTATCAATGGAGTCACTCCAAAGTGACAGTTTTTCTCTAAGTAGAGTTAGAAAGTCTTACAAAAGTGTGGAAATACTTACATTCCATGCCTATGTAGCCAATCCATGTGTGCATTGAAGAGTGGGCCAATAGTTGAGTGATTGGAGAACTCCTGCATTGTAACCTTATACTTACCAAAAAAGGCATATTTTCCACCACTAAAAGTAGGGATGGTATAGTTACTACCTTCAGCAAAATTTTGACAGGCATAAAAGAGCTAAAACAATATTAGTGCACATAGTGTTAAAAGTACATTACTTACCACAACCACAGATAGAGCATACAGAAGAGTTGTGTGATACATGGAGGAAAAGTCCTGAAGAGGGGACACATTTGCAGTGTACCAAAAATTGATGTGCATCTGCTTCAAAATAGAGTTGCCAAATCAGTGAACCACCCTTCTCTATATTGACTGTTAAATTAAAATATCACATGGAAATATAGTCACTTACCTTCTCATCATGCTCATGCATGAAAAAAAATAGCTCATGGTGATTGGCCCTTTTTCCCCCATGTGTTGAAGACACCACTCATGGTATCCATTAGGGTCTAACTTTAAGTCAGAATCATCAGTGTCAAAAAAACTCTTAGCAGGTTCTTTAGTAGCCTTAACCAACTTTGAATGAATGTAGGTTGGTTCCTTCAGAATCTAAATAATATAAAAGATCAAGTACAATTATATATAATCTACTTACTAGCACTTCTATTCCTGTGTTGACTTCGAGGTCTGCATTAAATGCTATCAGTAGCCATATTCTGAACAAGAATGATATACTTACTACTACCCAGTATATAGTTTGCCTAATCAACAGCTTCTCTATAGCAAGACTATATCTCTCATGGGCATCTGCTCCCCTTAGCCAACCAATGTGCTGGATGACCTCATTAGCAAAGACAAAACAAGCATGTTTAATAATATGCTAATTCTTTGCTGAGAATGATCAGAGTATAACCCAATTAGATTATAAATGAGAAGAGGTATGAGCTGAGATGGATGGCAAACAATATGGGTGTAATCAAAGGGATGGATTGATGGTCTGGATGGGGTTTCTGAAAGCCCAACCCTATGATGCTATTGCAGGACCACTATCAAAGAGATTAGAAAGAGGTTGTGGCAAAGAGAGTGAGTGCATTGGATTCTGAAGAGCAGTGCTTGAAACTGGCATCAATTGTGGCTAGATGCCCAAATTTGCAGGAGTATCCATATCAGAGACTGGCTGTTGTGGTTGTCATCATCAGTGGGATTTCACTACTGGGAGGGCTGGTGGTGGGACATTTTGTAGTATGGGCTAACCCTAAGGGGATTATATTAGACCCACTGAAATACAAAAGAAATCATAAAGTAAAGTAATATACTCTTTTCTAGTATAGTGATTAGACAGCATGTATAACATGGTTGAGGTTCCATCTAAGAAGCCCTAATTGTGTTTCTCAACATTGTATAAATCATTTGAACAATTCTACATGCATTCAGAGTGAATAAGAAATCATAGAGCAAATCAATATGCTTTTCTCCAGTATATCAGATGTCATGTATAACACAGCTAGAGGGCTATCACAGGAGGTCAAATTGTGCCCCCCGATATCATATAATACTACTGAAAGACTCTGCATGCATTTAGAACACATTAAAATAATAATAGAGCAAACCAATATACTCTTCTTTGGCTCCTTGCCTTCATTATAGGCTCATTGCTCCTATTGATGTTCCCAGACCTTATTGATGATATGAAAGACTCCACCCCATTTACCAAGCTTGATATTCATTGGGGTTATAACAACATTTGCATTCATAAAGAAGATCAATGAAAAGCAGCATTTATTACTCCTCTTGGGCTTTTCAAGCCCACAGTCATGTTTTTTGGCTTTAACAATGCTCCTCCTATGTTTCAAAGCTTTATGAACCACATCTTCACTGATATCATTGCTGAAGATTTATATGGATGATATCAGTATTCATACCAATGGGGACCTGGCTTTGCATCATAGATGCACCCTTTGTGTCTTCCAATGCCTCAGAGAACATGGATTGTCTCTTAAGATTAGTAAATGCTCAATTGACACCCACAAGATGGAATATCTTGGTATGACCATCAGTCAAGGAGTGGTTGAGATGGACCTAGTCAAACTGAAGGCAATTGCTGATTGGAAACCTCCAACATCTGTCAAGGGTATTCACAGTTTCTTGGGGTTTGCCAATTTCTATCACAAATTCATTCTAAACTTTTCCAATGATGTTGCTCCTCTTATTCTACTCACCCACAAGAATGAATCCTGAGTCTGGCCTCCTCTCCAAGAATGAGCTTTCACTTCACTCAAGTCCTCCTTCTCCTCAGCCCCAGTCCTCTCACTCCCAGATCCATCTAAACCATTCTCTCTCATGACTAATGCTTCTCTTCTTGCTACTGGTATAGTACTTTACTGGCCAGATATTAATGGTGATCTCCATCCTGTGCTTATAATTTCAAAACCTTCAGTCCTGCTGAACAAAACTATGACATATATGATTATGAGCTTCTTGCTGTCATCCTCACATTGGAAGAATGGCTTCATTATCTTCTTGAGACTGCTCATCTGGTCACTATCCTCACTGACCACAAGAATTTTTCCTACCTTAAAGACCCTAGGAAGTTGTCTTGTCATCAAGCTCATTGGTCTCTCTTTATGCAGTACTTTGATATCCTATGGAAGGTTACCCCAGGTACTCAGATGGGTCCTGCTAATGCCCTACACTAGGCAATAAAACTGTCTCAATATTGGTAACATTTGAATTGTTGTATGAATATCTAGTGCATCTTTGATGCTAGACCCATGATTATAGATATCATTAGAAAGCCCTTATAAAGGGCTTTCCATACATATATACATTGCTTATATAATTCCTTTTATGTTGGTCAATATTCACAAATTAATGAAGAGTACCCATTGAGACAGTTTTGTTACTAACACTAGTCAATATCAAAATGAAGCATTACAGTAGGATATTAGATAAGCAATGGGTCATGTGATGTTTAATAGGTTCAGTGTGATATAAACAAACCCAAACATCATCAATTCTTCCATGATTACCATTATAAAATTCCTTTTTAGTCATTAAATCTATTAAATCTTTGCTTTCTTGAAATTGAGCCATTTAACCTGCCAAATCTTTGCTTCAGCTGGTTTAGGCTACCCAACTACTCAAAAAGCATTATTCCAGCCTATCCAAGTTCTCTGGTGGTCATTCATTCATCATTCCTCCCATTATAAAATAATATCATATTAAGATAATTTAAAATATTGAATAGTTTGTTGTGTTTCATTCTCTAATATTTACACATACAAGTCAGTATCCATCTTACCATTACTATTACAAGCCATTCCAACCCCATCCTAGGTTGTATACTCCTGAATCATCAAGAAACCTTCTCTAAACTTCACTATCTTCTATACCAATCTATTATATAAGTCTTTTTTTCTATCATTTTCTAAGCCATTTATTTGCCATTTGCTCCAATGTTATTGATTTTAGTTCCATCTGATTACATTACATGCCTCAAATCATTCTTGATGGCTCAGCAATATTTAAATCTAATCTTCATACAATACATAGAAAGAGAAGGCTTTCTTTTCTTGATAATAGTCTTCATACTAGCTTTTCTAGAATATCTGTGAGTATTCTAAGGGAAATTGAAATGCTTCTTGATGTTCTGAAGGGTTTTGATAGCCCAGGCAGTATTTTTAGTTAATCTATGTAAATCCAATGAGATGAATAGCATAGTGTATATTGGCAAGAGTAATGATGGATGAATGACCACCAGAGAACTTGGATAGGCTGGAATAATGCTTTTTGCATGTCTTG
>JBBPTN010000278.1:0-25064 GCA_038094075.1 Xerocomus spinulosus | reverse complement strand
ACGACGAAACAGGAGGGGGGCTGTCATCAGCTAATACAGAAGGTTTCCGAGCCTTCCCCTTCGTGACAGAGGCAGTTACAGAGGCCTGAGTATCTGGGCTCGGTAATGAATCTTGTCGATGAGGAGTAGGCACGCTGGGCGTTTGAGTGTGCAGTGCAGAAAAGGAGACGATCTGTGAAGCGGGGTTCTTGTCCTCACTGCTTGACGGCCGGCGTGAAGCTGGACGACGCACTCTGTCTGGTGTAGGGATAAGGAACTGTGTCTTTGGCACATCGATTGCACCGGTTATTCCAGGCATTTTGGCCCCTTTCGCTCTCGGTTGGAACACGATACCAGCGGGTTGACCATCCGGATTAGAGATCACCAGGCCAGAAGCGGGTGACACGCCAAGCTTTACAGAACCATCAGGAAAGTATTCAGCCGTATCCGAGATTGCCAGGGGGGATGGTGGATGCAGAGCGTGTGGCTCGCCAATTACTTCCCTCGGTGACTTAACGGCCCGGTCGGAACCTCCACGAGGCGAGTAAATAGGTCGTGAAGGAGGGGACTTTGGAGTGGTTTGTCCGTGATTGAAAAAAGGTGTGCTATGAAGGCCGGGAGTCGTCGGGGAACTTCCAATTGGAACAAAGAGTGGGTCAACAACGGGCTTCGCCACTGCAGCGTAGAGGGCGGTCAGGAACCGACGCGGCCCTGCTGGTTTTGGGACGATCATGACATCCATAGGTGGTCTGATGTATGCATCGGTTGAGAAAGCAAGATCTGTTTGAACAATGTCCTTGACAGCCCTGTAGTTTCCTAAACTTGTAAAATGCACAATAACATGTGCAGACGTTGTCTGGGTGCTAGTGGGAAAGCCGTAACCCAACGCTCTGGCAATCTGTGGGGAAGATTTGGGGCGGTGATGAGCAGCCAGCGAGGGTCGTTTGTTACGTGAGTGTACAGTGGATGGGAGAGGCTGTTCGGCACGGTCCTTTTGTATCCTCTCGCGCAAAACCGATACGTCGTCGTCAATAAAGGTGAAAGTCCCTGACGATGTGACGCGAGAGGCCCCATTTGACGCCATACCAGATTGCTCGTGAGAAGCACTGTCTGCAAAGCTCCAGTGGCGAGGTTTGGTTGCCTGTGGATTACCCTCCGAGTTATTGTCGGAGGAAACCTTTTCTGACAAGTTTAGATGACCATCCGCATCGGAGTCTGGCGAGACATGGCTGACATCCATACCCCATGTAGTGAGATAACTCGTCAGATGATGAGCAAATGCACTATGTTCCTTCGCATACAGGGTCGCCCTCTTGCCCCGGAGTGTATCCGAAAACTGGACCAACTCCTCCAAAGTTGGCTCTTTAGTTATCCGGACCCCAGAGAATAGCGGCGACACGTAGTCTAACATGGGCGTGGCTCTAGCACTGATGACCGCAGAAGATCCTGATGCCAAAGGAAATGTTAACTCGCATGCTCGACCGGGGAGTCCCTTCCGAACAGGCAGATCGCAGGTGATGGAAGCGCTTGTGCGTGAACAAAGACGCTGAAACAGAGGGGATCCAAAGTTGGGTTTCGCTCTAGCCAAGGAATGTCCGCCAGCGGTAGGAGCGAGCATGTCGATACCCATTTCCGACTGGACAAAATAATGGTTGATCTGAAATATACAATGAACGTGCTCGCATTCGATACTCGACATGTAGGAAGCCCTCCTGTTTTGAGACCATTTGTTCTCAGTTTCGACCGGGGAATCGGACAAATCATCCAGGACTGGCTTGATGGACAGCTCAACGTCAATCGCGTCACCTGGGCGGGCAGTGTGCAGAATTTGGCGTAAAACCTTTCAAACTATCAGAATGACACCGTTCTGTTCACTCGAGTCTGCTCACATGTGTCAAAGTGCTGGAGAGCCCGGATTCTTCGCCGCGGACGGCGACGTGTTTCAAACCGACATCCGCGTGGACAAGCACAAGGTCTACACCTTTCTGGGCTGCGCAACCACTCAATGCATCGCCCACACCTTGCAGCAACTCTCCAATATCGAAGTCGGAGGGGGCAATCGAGGCGCGTGTCACAGGTGATGAAACCAGTGCATCGTTCTCAGCCTGCGGAGTAGTATGTCCGCTCCGTGCACACAATTCTGGCATGTTGGCAGACACAAAATTGAGGTTCTTCATTGTGGTGAGCACCGCAGACACGCAGGACGTGGGTACCGACAATGAGCAAGCCGCGTATTGTTCCTTGGCAGGGTCGAGGATCTGGGCAGGCGATACCTGCAGAAGTGTCTGGACGACCATTTCTACGGAGTCTGCGAGCTCTAATGAAACCTCATGGAAATGCGATCCATCAAAAAGGTCAGGGGTGAGTGGAGGACTTGTTTGGGGCGGACACATTGCCTGGATTCTGAGGGGATTCCGAAGGTGCTCAAGCTGGGAGGGCAGAGGCGCCGGGAATGTGCGTGATGGTCGAGGAATATCAGAGAAGCCGTCTTGTGTGTTGCTTGCTCCGGTCTGTTGCTGGAAATGCCTGCGATGATTTGGGGAGGTGTCATAATCATCTGAGAGCTCGGCCTGAGAGTGCTTATCGATGGACGAAAACTCCCTTTCCGAAAGATCAGAATCTGCCTCCGAAGAACTAAAGACAGAGGATCGTTCCATGGGATGGCCAAGAGGCGACTGGGCGGGTGGGGAGGGCTCTGCAGGCCAAGTCATGGCAAACTTGCTTGGACCAACGAGTTCTGGGGCGAGTGCGGGATCATCATGGGAGAGAGGATGACGGGGAGCAAAGACCTGTTTCGCCCCGGTCATGACAGGTCAGGCGCGACGACCTGGCAACGGCGACGATGAGAGAAAAGGAAAAGCCTCGCCTGGAGATGAGATGGGTTTTGTAGCAGAAACTTTGGAGAGGCCGTGTTTGACTGAACCCTCGATCGACGTCCAGCAGGAAATGAAGGGTGTGCGGCCGTCTGGGCCAACACTGTCACTACTTGTCACGCGTACCAGCAGCCGACCTCCTCATGGCAAACCAAACCGATGCATAAAAACAGGTCGTAAAAAAAAGTTACAGTCTCTCAATAGTGTGCTGTTAAAATAAGACCTCAGTAAGTCAGTTCTACATCCCCCTCCGCAACCAAGTCCATGTCGTGGTAGCTAACTTTCTTGCCCGCCGCAGCCCGTGGGTCCTCCTTGGCATCGGGCGGCGGAGGCGGAGGCGGACCACCGCCTGCTCCTTGACGGCGACTGCCCTTTCTACCATTTGCTTCATGACCGCCAAGGGGTGCATCCAATGTTACGACAGGCTTAGCAGGCAGACCAGCAGCCGCGGGGACCGTAATATCCATCGGCGGATCAAAGCCTGGTGCATAACCACTTATGCGATCACTCAAACGACGTGCTGTGGTGGCTTCGTCCCTCCGCGGTAGCGGTGGGGGCGCAAAAGACCCAGGCGGATACTGGAAACCAAAAGGGTCCCAATACCCACCACCCATGTATGGTGGTGGCGGGGGTGCATATGCCGCAGGGTGGCCGCCGTAAAACAGATTTGGACGACCGTATTCAGGAATGTAAACACTCGGACCCTGGATACCATATGCCTGCGGAGGTGCTTGACTGTTTCCTGTCATAGGTGGGGGGTGCGTGAAGGGCTGGATCCTGTGAGGGTCTAGTGCGAAATTATTGAAATACGGAATCTATCGCTGATCAGCACGCCCTCATGGTCAGGAACACGTCCTTACTTCATCAAGCTGCTTCACCAACTCAGGGTGTTTGTTGGCAACGTGCTTCTCAACAAAGGAGGTGGCCTTGAACAGCTTTTGGCACGTTTTGCATCTGAAACGCCCTTCGTCTTCCTGTTTAATGAATGGTTCGACCGCCTTGGAAAGTTCTCTTCCGGCATATGAGAATGAAACCCGGTAAAGAGCTAGAAGAGTGAACTCTTACTCATCGTAGCCTTTGCCCCCGTAGTCATGAGGGTCTACACCGTCTTTATTGATAAGCAGAGCAATCTTCGTGTCGAACCACTCCAACCAACGCTCATCTGCAGAGATCAAGCTGAGTCATGAACATCACGTATTGCAGGTTCCATACCGTTTCTCCTCCAGTCCCTACTTTCAGTAGGCTTCGTTGCCGTGATTTCGATTTCTTTTTCCTCTTCCTTCTCTCTCTTTTCCTTCTCAACCTTCTCGGTTTGAACTGCTTTAACCTCCTCAAGCAGTGCCTTTGACAGAGGTTTCCTTACGTGCTTTAGGCACTTACGCTGTAATTCCTCTAGATGATCGGTAACAACAGCGCAGTAGTAGCAGGTGTGGTACGCTGCGCGCAGGTAGGCAATATATAAATCCAAAGAAATCACCGCCTTGCATAACAGCATGAGGAGTTTCAACAGATAGAAACAACTCTGCTCACCTTCTTCACTTCCAACGCCTTCTCATCAATGCCTTGTTCACGCAAGTCCCCCATAATCTTTTCAATTCGCCGTTCAACCGCTTCTGATCCAGCTTCTCTCAACACTGGATCGTCCTCATTTTCTGCCTTCACACCGACGTCCTCCGGCCTTGTACCGCCATTCGTTTCTACGCCGTCGCCACCGGTGGATGATGCCGAAGGTTTATATAACGTAGCATACTCTTCTTCTAAGATCGACGCCAAAAACTTCACGTTTGCCAGGTCCTTTTCGATTCGGTCTGGCCTGCTTGCGACTTCGGGAACGTAGCGAACACGGTTGACAAAGGGTTTGGTGTTGTACGACACGTGCAATTTGAACCCTTCAATCTACAGCAACTTATAAATTAAGCATGCTAAAGAACCGGCATCCACCAACGCACCTTCTTATCCGTTAGCTCATTCATCACAGCGGTCATGTCGGCATCGTCATGGAATTTGATCCAACCTGCACGATAAAAATTGCGTTTCTGGAGGGGATCACCTAATGCTAGATACATGAATCCAGGAACCTTGCTACAGGCCTACAATTCAAATCAAAAGTTGACTCAACTAGAGTGTCACTCCGAACGTACCTCCTCGAGTTTGAGTCGACCAATATCGGGAGGAATGGTACGGATCATCACTTGGTTACCCTCGGGAAGAACAGATATTTCTTCACCACGGTTGTTTCGCTTGTGATCGGAGGCCACCTTTCCATTCTCAACCCGGCTTGCGTCATGTTCACCAGCATCTTCCTCCGGATCCATCGCGAATTGAATATCGTCATCCGTGGCGTTCTTGACTTCCTCCGTACACACCATGTTCTCCCCTCCATCACCCAAGACTGCAGGGTCCTTGTGTTGAGCACTGGACCCGAGCTCGCATTCTTGTTCATTCAAGTCAGGGTCAAATTTGCCCAATTCCAATTCTTGTATAAAGGATTGCAAATGACCATTCCATCCGTCCTTTCTAACGCGACGTCGGAGGGCTGAGAACTCCGGTGCTGGATCATACTTCTCTGCAAACCACGGTGATTTCCTGTGGTGGTCAAACATTGTTTGCAACTAGAATACAAATATGAGAATTCAGCCAACTTCAACTTCAACCCATCACCGGAAAGAGGACCTGGACTGTGACTAACAAGAGGGGAAGAGGATACGAACCTGAGTTGACATAAACTCCTTCTTGTATTTCTCCCAGCGGGCACGAATGCCATTACGAGGTTTGGAGCCATCGCCTGCTTCGTGTTCCGCAGCTTTGTCGGCGTTGTCTTCTTCAGTCGCATGTGATGGGAAGTAATATCGGAACCATTCTGCATATTGTTTTAATGTAGCAGGATGGTCCATGGTGCGAGGATCAACAGGTGCCCGTCGTGACGACGGAGGTGGCTGAGGAGGGTACGGCGGAGGAAACTGCGGACGTGGTGGCGACCTATAACTGTATGTACGAGAGTGTGCATCTAGAACTTGTCAAAACTTGGGGGTAGATACAATGTCAAGGAATTACCATAGTCATCTCCGTATCGAGGCCGAGGGTCATAACGCTCCCGGTCATAGGGTGACATGGAACGACGACGTTTACGATCTGCAAGGGATAAGACAATGAAAATTTGAACACACATACAAGACCTACTTTCATCGGCAAGGGGGCTACGACTCCTCCCGCGTCTGGGATAATCATACGAGGCACGATCCCTCTCATAGTCAGGCCAAGGTCTTTCTCTGTCGAACCCGTCCCACGGACCACGGTAGTCTGGGGCGTAGGAATCAGGATATGGCGGTCGTGGAGGAAAGGTGGCCCTTGGAGAGCGAGAACGAGAGCGCCGTAAAGGTGGGTAAGCAGTAGCAGACCAAGAAGACATGAATGATATGTCAAGAAGAATAAAGAGCTGAGAGAGGAATCAGAGACTTAGTCCATGTTTCGAGAAGAATGAGGACGAGGAGGAGAGAGCGCTTGTAGCATGATGAGGAGAATAAGACAGACCTCTTGTATCGCGACACTGCTTTGTTTTGGAGGCTGGGTCGAAGAACTCGACGCAGCGTTGGGGAACAATGTACGCGCGATCCAAGAAATTCATCCCGACAACCAGACATTTCCCTCCGCTTTCATTCTCAGATTGAATCTGACATTGAATATTCCGTCGGCATCCCGGCAGCAGATCTAGAATACACTGCTCAACATATCCTCCAGTCGTTCAGCAAGCTCGGCAGGTTTGTCTGCCGCCCTTGGCCGTTTCAATGGCCGTTTCCTATTCCCATCTTCTGCCGGTCGCTTGAGCTCAACTGGCCCCTGGCCTTTTTCTTTTCGTATCTGGTTTCTCTTGTCCAGTATTCGTGCAAGCTCTACGTTCTTCAGGTATTCGCGCTGCTCTGACTTGGACTGTGCAAGCTCAGCTCGCAATTTTGCTGCGTGCACAGCAGCTTCATGGGCTATGAGCATGCATAAGTGACAGATGCTCCGTTAGATTGTCTATTCTCCTACCTATTTGCTCCGTTAACATGTTCCACTTGAACTTGGGAAGATACTTCATTGTCCATACGTCGTCTCGCCATCGTGTCCCCTTCTTTCCACCAATCGGTTCAGCGTTAAGCATCCCTGCAACGGACCTAGCAACTTGTTTATCCTGAAACTCTACCCAGCCTTCGACAAAGTGACGCTTCTTTGTGGTGGTGTGCTTCCGTCTCAAATATGCACTCTTTGCATCTAAATGGATGCTTGAGCAAATGTCGAGAACAAATCTAGTTAACCCACCTTCTTGTTGTAGATATACTCTCCCTACTTCCCCATATTGAGACAAGAGGTGACGAACCTTTGCAGGTTGCATTCCAGGTGGTATGCGTGAAATGTATATGACCCCAGAACGAGCTTGGGCCTTTTTGAAGGCTGCAAGAGCCTCAGGGGTAAGCGGTTTGACCTTTTTCCCCAAGGGAGCTGGGCCTGCACGCATTTCGGCAATCGTCAAATCATCAGGCTCCTCCGCCGAATCATCCTCCGAATCTGCAGCATCTGAGTTGGAGCTACCGCCTTCTTTGTCGAGCTCGTCTGTGTGCGATGAAAAAGGTGGTGGTGGCATTGATACCTCTGTCATGTCGGTGCCTCTGGCCGGCTCGTCGGGCTTCCTTGTCATAGTGGTAGTGGACAAGCCTGAGCACAGCAATTCAGATATTCCGAATTTAGTATTCCCCTGTATTGCAAGATCACCAATCAAGGGAACTACGCCTTCAATAAGTCTGGTATGTTGTGCCATCTATCAATTTACATGTCAGATCTCGAGTAGAGGTGTTGCACGGGAACTTTTACAGCCAGACAGATGAGTAACACGCGATGTCTAAAGTTCTGTCAAAGTGGTGATTGATAGAATATCACAAGTACTCATACACGCTAACCAGAGAACGAATGAACATAATCGAGGAGAAACTTGGGGCAGAGTCAGCACACGGCCAAGGTTGATGGAAATGAAAACACACCAAAGCGAATTAGGCCTTCTCATTCAAGAAAGCTTCAAGCTCGTCATCGAGCTCTTTTTGGGTCTTCTGCGGACGGGGGTTCTTTCGCCCTCTGTTTCTTCCCCGCCGGAAGTCACCTTGCTCGTCCCAATCATACGGTCGACGACGCTTGGATATTCTGGACGTCAATGTATCGCGCGGTACAGACGAAAGGCGACGCTGCCAGTCAAGACCAGGGTCTGGTGGTGAGGTATGATCGATCAGCGAACTGCTCTCGGACAACTGATCGGTGAGTGGTTCCCTTGATGGGGGAGAACACGATGTCCGTTTCTCCCTCCCAAAGAAAGCATCCAGGTCATCATCGAGTTTCGATGCATCCAATAGCGAATGCTCATCTCGCCTTCGCTTCTGTGGCGTATCGCTGTCCTTCCCTGCACTTGTTCCATACTTTTTGTAGAATTCGCTCTCCCTTTTTGCACCTTTTTTCTTCACATCATCGTTTTTTGCCCACCTAATCTTGATGGCACCCCTCAGCCCCTCTCCCTGCCCAAGACTTCTGCTAATCCTGTCTTCAGGGAGCCAAAGGGTAACGGGGATTGGCTTCGCGGTTACAAAGCCTTCTTCGTCCGTGTCTTCCGCAGCTGTTTTTTGGAGATAGCGATGTGCAGCACGCGCCAAGGCTTTTGATTCGAAAACCAACACACAGCTACTATCATTCACCCATTCCAACCCAATCGGCTGTGCGTCAAAGTGCGTGACGTATGCGAATATGCGTGCGGTCGGAAGGTGGGAGATTGGCGCGCCAGTAAGAAAGAGAGCGTTGGCTCTTAGCACAGTATCTAATATTCCGATGCCAAATTAATGTTGAACCATCCTCCTTGCGCAGAGGCGCACCTTCATTCATGTCGACATCTTCGTCTTCCTCCGTGTCAAGACGTTTCCGCTTCGCGGGGAGAAACCTGCAGCATCAGGCTGCTGCTTTCTGAGTCAACATTGGTGTACAACTCAGCGTACCTTGGCTGTTTTCGTTTGAGCAGAGTCGGGGAGTAGGTATACTTTGGCACTACCAATGCGGTCTAGCAGTGCACCCGGTTGCGAGTCTTCGTTGGAGACGGCAGCTTGTACTTCTGACGCTTCCTCATTGGGGAGGTCATTAGGATGTGGGTACGACACAGTTTCTTCAGTCGTGTCAGATACTAGGAGACTGTTCATGAACGCTGAGCTGTGAAGAAGGAAAAGTCACGAACTCAAGCGTGTCAAAGGGCACGTGACTGGCGAGCAATAGACGCTGGCAGTTGTGCCCTTGCATTAGCGATATGGCAGCTGAAGAACCAGCTCAGAGCTCATCCAAGAAGCACCGCAAAGACAAACGTGAGCCTTTCCATGTTCGTTGTGTGTTTCTGATCCTGAATGGATCAGCGTGGGATACCGATGACATTGACCAGTGAGCGATTTGCACCTCGAATCCCCGTCTTGTGACAGACTAACGATTACCTAGTGTGAGCATGACCGGGCTCTGTGCGAGCAATGACGTTGAGTCCACACAAGTGGAAGGTCAATCCTTTCTCGCCAGCAGACAATAAAGGGGGCGTGTTTACCGAAGAGTCCTCATTCGCGACTCTTTTCCCAAAGTATCGAGAAAAGTATTTGAGGGAGGTGTGGAGTGCGGTCACTCGGGCATTAGAACCCCATGTGAGTCCCTGAAATAATCGCACTGTATTTAACCACACAGAAACATAGGGTGTCTCATGTACGCTTGATCTTGTGCATGGTTCCATGTTGGTTCGCACGACGCGTAAAACGTATGACCCGTACATCGTGTTGAAGGCTCGTGATATGATCAAGCTCCTCGCTCGGGGCGTTGCAGTCACCCAAGCTGCAAAAATTCTCCAGGATGATATCGCATGCGATATCATCAAAATAGGAAGTCTCGTCCGGAACAAGGAACGGTTTGTTAAAAGAAGGCAACGCATTATCGGTCCCGACGGAAGCACTCTAAAGGTGATTTCGGCCTCTTCTTATTATGCAAGACACTCAGAGAAAGGATTAGGCAATCGAGCTCCTAACGCAGTGCTATGTTTTGGTCCAAGGTAACACGGTTAGCGTTATGGGCCCATATAAATCTTTGAAGGAGGTGCGACGCATCGTTTTGGATTGCATGAAAAACATACACCCGATATACCGCATAAAAGTTGGTTCATTTTGTCCTAGCGTCGAGCTCGTTTGAAAACTACTGTCCAGGAACTTATGATCCGGCGAGAGTTGGCAAAAGACCCAAAGCTTGCAAATGAGATGTGGGACCGTTTCCTCCCTCAGTTCCGAAAACGCCACCTCAAGACGTCTGAGAAGACTACGCGGAAAAACGAAAAGCTTGCTGCAAAGGAGGCAGCTCGCAAAGAAGCCGGGCTTGACACCATGCCCACCAACCAAGAAAAACGTATAAAGAAAGTTTATACCCCCTTCCCACCTCCACAGCAGCCTCGCAAGGTATTACTATATTGCCGACTACAGGGCAGCTTCTCAGCATGCTTGTTTTTCAGGTTGACCTTCAACTTGAATCGGGAGAGTACTTTCTTAAGCCCCACGAAAAACGAGCGCGAGAAGAGGAACAACGAAAACAAAAGGTATGTGTGCAACACTGCAAACCTCTGCGCTTAATATCGGGGTCATCTAGCAAGCAGAAGCGGTGTCCAAGCGACGTGCTGAGCGCGCCGAAGCGTTTGTCGCACCAGTCGAGAAGGCTGCACCTACGGTGGAGGAAAAGCGGAAAAAACGCAAGCATGTGGAGATGGATGGGGATACTGGCACAGACAAACGCAAGAAAAAGGCAAAAGACGGGGTTCGCTTTGCCGATTCCTGAGGAGGATGGTAGCTGTAGCCTTTACAATGCTTACTTCAGCACAAGGGCGGTAGCTTGGGCCCAAACGGAGACCGCTTTATGATGACTGAATGTATAACCACACGTGTCTTGTCGTCCTACATCTCAGACCATGGCCTCAGTCGACACCCAATGGATGCCCGTCACCGGTCGTCACAAAGTGAACATTGGTACTTCCCTTGGACGAGCCCTCAAAGCACGAAAAGGCACCGCCCCATCGAAGCGCGCTAGCAACCTCCCGGATCGTGATTTTTATTCTTTTCGCTGTACGTGAAGTTTCTAGATACTTGCACTACTCATACACTGTCGTTTCAGACAACTTCAAGCCGGAGTCCATCGATCCGGATAAACCTGGTTCAATTGAAGTAAAGCGCACCAAGGACACAATGAGTATCATAGTGGAGCGGCCAAGCACACAAGTATGTGTGTATTCTGTTGCTGAACGGTCACAGATGGCGCCTACAGGCAAGAGAAAGCCACCTCTTCAAAAGCAAGGAGCAATCAGTCAAAGAGTATGACTGTGTGTTGATTTATGACGAAGATATGGGAGTGGGTGCCTAGTTCCTCTCTTTGGCTGGCTTTATTTATCCATGCGCATAACGCTACAGACATTCACCCTTGAGAAGGTCGACTCGTTTATGAATTTTGGTCATGACGGGAAAGTCCAGACATCGTCTTCGATTCGGCAAGACACGGCCTCTCGTGAGCATTCACATTCTTTACAAACATTCTTAACACGTTAAGCAATCGGCGTCTAGCATTGCCAATTACACCTCAACCCGCCGACGACGATAAGGACTTGGCAAATGAACTAGAACTCGGGCTTGAGGATGCTGAGGGTGAACCAGATGATGACTTTGAGGAAATCATCGCAACGGTTACCTCGGAACAAAAGAACCGAAGGGTTGAGGAAGAAGAAGAGGAAGAGGAAGAATTACTCCTCGCCGCTAGTGCATTGCCAACACCGGCACCTAAACCCAAACTACCGCGTGGCATCCCTTCCAATCAAGGGCCAGTTTCCAAGTCCAAGCCCAAGCTCAAGTCCAAGGACTCGTCGAGGGTAAAGGGAGAGCCCGCATCCAAGGATATCGTTGATTCAGAGCTGGAAGAGGTCCTCACCTTCGGACTTCCCACTCGTACAAAGAAACGCCAAAAACTCTCGCCGGTGTTCCAGAAACCCCCACTTGCTACTCAATTAGCACTTCCAACTGCATCTACTTCGGTCGTTCTGCCGTCCTCAAGACCACTGCCCAAATATGACTCTGATTCGGAAGAAGATGACTGGGATCCTGTCGTTGGCGGTGACCCCCCTGCGGACAACGATGTTCAGGAAATTGACCTAGATGCACTTGAACAAGAGATGGAACAACAATTAGAAGATTTGGATGAAGATATTCTAGCGGCCGCCATATCGCCAGAGTCTTCCTCGGTACCCCAACGGCCAATATCGCTGAACCAGTTCGCAGGCGGACAGTTTAGCCAAGATGAAGACACTACCTCCTCGAGTGATGACAGTGACGAAGACTGAGTCACATTTATTGCAGTGCCGTTTCATACCAGTGTTCCTGTATTTATATCTAGATGTTGGACCGCTTGACTAAACTCTTGTAGAAGTTAGTCTGGTCACCAGACTATGTAGAAGTTCTGCCAAATTAGCGAGCCTATTTAAACCAGGAGGGCAGTCGTGAAAGCAATCAGAGATAGTACAGAACGCATCTGCACCTCTAATGATGTGCGCATCTGAAAGATAGCAGAGGTAAGTTTGCCACGTAGCCATCATCAATAACATCGTATTAGAAGCGACGATCTGACACCAAGATGGAGAGGACAAAACTTCCGATGGGTGACCGGTGATCACGACCAACGACGACTCAAGTATTTGTGTTTGATCACTTGATGAACGCATGCGTAGGACCAGCAACTTTAGCAAGAGCCGTGCATCATTAGGGTGACATTCATTCCAAAGGATCCATTGATTGTGGAAAGGCCGACAGGTCGTGTTTCATTCGTGCTTGCAAAACCATCTGAAGAAGGTTTAAACCAACAGCGTAGCAAGCAGCAGCTGGGATGATACTTCACACCTGGAGAAATATACCTGAAGAATGATTGTGGGCGAGGAAACTCTATGCCTGTAGCCATATCCATTGAACGTAGGATCAGCCTCCATGTCCAGCTCACCAGGACATCCCAGTAGTAACTGCTGCCTTTTGTGGTTCATGTTATTTGCCACGCTTGAAAAACGCGCATCAGTCACCACTATCGAGACTCGTAGTACCTCAAAATGCTGGTGCTATATGAGACTGCAATGGGCTACTGCCTCTTCAAGCTGACCGACTCAGCAAAGCTTGATTCCGCTGATCTTTACAAGGAGTTCGAGACACCAGAAAAAGCGAGTAAATTGTCCGTGAACATCACCCCCGTTCTCGTAAAGCACTAAGTACCGGGTCTATCTCGACAGGCTCAAGTTGAAGGCATTGCATCGTTTTACCTCAACCGCCACGGCGGTGGAAGACCTTACGGCTGTTCAAGTTGGGAAACTGGGAAAGGGACTGAAGAAATTCTTGTCAGATGAAGTGGTGGACAAGGGAAAGGGGAAAGAGTCGTTGCTAGTGATAGATCCCAACTTGGGTACGCGTTATAACCCTTTTTATGTTTATTCGCTCATATACATCCCAGCCCGCTCCATATCAAAGAAGCTGGGCATCAAGGTCTCTGCACTAACACCAGATGACCATAGTGACTTATGGAGAGGCATTCGCGCTCAAATAGCAGGGTTAATGGATGGTCTTGACCCAAAGGACCTCGCTACAATGAGCTTAGGTCTAAGTCACTCGCTATCTCGGTAAGGTTGATCATGATCGCAGGGGTATCGTCATTTATGCATGTCTCAGTTTCAAGCTAAAATTCTCTCCAAACAAAGTTGATACCATGATAGTACAGGCTATTGCCCTCCTTGATGACCTGGACAAGGAAATAAATATTTACGCCATGCGTGTCAAAGTGGGTGTACTATGTATTTTATCCCGATTTTTATTGACGTCCCACAGGAATGGTATGGTTGGCATTTCCCTGAAATGGCCAAGATCATCTCGGATAACCTTGCATATGCAAAGGTTGTGCGAGCTATGGGTCTTCGTTCCAATGCGGCAACAATGTCATTTGAGACCATCTTGCCGGAGGACCTAGAAGCGGTCCTCAAGGCCGCCGCCGAAATTTCGATGGGCACAGAGATTACAGATAGCGACATATCACATATACATGCACTGTGTGACCAGGTAATCTCCATTTCTGCGTACCGTGCTCAACTAGCAGAATATTTGCGCAATCGCATGAATGCCGTGGCCCCAAATCTTACAGCTCTCGTCGGTGATCTCGTCGGGGCAAGGCTGATATCACACGCCGGAAGCCTTTTGAATTTAGCGAAGCACCCAGCCTCCACTGTTCAGATCCTTGGTGCTGAGAAGGCTCTCTTTCGCGCGTTAAAAACAAAGCATGATACCCCCAAATACGGGCTTATTTACCATGTGCGTGATATTTTTTCCTAGTTTCATGCCCGACTGGATAGAATCTTCGCAGGCGTCGTTGATCGGCCAAGCTCCTCCAAAGCTCAAAGGAAAGGTAAGCATAATGATTTGACTTGCTTCTGTCTGTGAACACGTGTTAAGATGGCGCGTATGGTTGCGACAAAAGCCGCACTCTCAATTCGTGTCGATGCTCTCACCGACCCTGATGGAAAGTCCGAGGATCAAGCACCTTCGGTAGGTCTCGAGAATCGGACAAAACTGGAGTCGCGGCTACGCGCGTTAGAACACCAAAGCGACGCGTCTGGTGTCCACCGGTATGCAGATGGTGGCAAGAAACAACAGAAGTTCTCAATGAAAGGGGACACAAAAGTATATAACACAGCTGCGGATGCAGTAGACCTTGTCCCCGCGCAACGGGAGCCGCTAGAGACAGCTATTCGAACTGTCTTGGACGTGAAGGCCGAGAAGAAGAAGACAAAAGAAGAGCGGAGGGCGAAGCGATTGGCCGAGAAAGAAGGGGCAATCGAGTCGGACGTTGATAAAATGGACGTTGACGAGGAACCAAAGGCAGCCAAGAAAGAGAAAAAGAGAAAGCGGCGAGAAAGCGAAGGGGTTGGTCAAACAGATGCCAATGAAGATAAGGTTGGTTTTTTAGTCAGGAAATCTTCAACTGCTTGCTGAGTATGGACACAGAAGGACGGTGAAACGGAAGCGGAGCGGAAGGCAAGGAAGGAGAAAAAGAAAGCATTGAAAGTCCAAAAATCCCAAGCAACCGCCCCTAATGGAGATTCCCCCAAGAAAAAGAAAAATAAGAGTGACGCATAGTTTTTGTCGCGTCTCTGGTCGAGATACTGGTTTTCGAAGTGTTGTTGAAATTAGGCATGACATTTTCACCTCGCAATGCACATCCCTCAAACAACGGCCAGGGAAAGCATAAGTAAGGATCCTAGCTGTCTTTACTTTGATGGTTGTTGCCTTGCTCGACATTTCTGTCTTTCGTAGCTCCATCAAGCCAGTAAAACTTGCCAGGAAAAGACGACCTTTGTGGTGCGCAGATTTAATCTTCGACTTTGGATGCTAGGATGCTTGAATGCGCGGTGGTGGGTCACCTCAGCACCACAATTTTGGAGACAGTGTGCGGCAGCAGAGTCTTGTATGGCTGGACGACTCGGCGCAGCACAGATGGCTCAATGAAAATTATCAATACAGTTTACTTTGAGTAGAAATGCTGTGTGGTAAGTGATGACAGGGTCATTCTACCAAACCAAGTTCGCCTAATTACATGGGCCGATACGCAATATATTTACTGCTTTTCGCGTTCCCCGTTTGACTCGTCCTGCAAAAGTCTTGCTGGCAGGCCGGCAGCCATTGCACCATGTCCTCAGACAATTCACGTCCAGTCGTCGTCGTCACCGGTGCCAACACGTACGGGCTATTGCATGTGTACGACACAAGTTATTCACTTATTTTCAGCGGTGTCGGGTTTGGCATTTGCCATCGCCTTCTTCTCCAGTTGCTGAGCGGAAGTCTACAACCAGCGTCGAATGAACTGGGGCTAGACTGCGATGGTCTCACACTTATACTGGCTTGTAGAAACAAGCAGCGTGCAGAAATTGCTCGGGCTAAACTCAGTAACATTGCAGACGAACAAGTTTCCCGTGCCAAATGCATGGCCAATTACAATGGCCGTGCAGAAATGTTTCGGAGGAACTTGCACATAGCGGTACACATCGTCGACTTGGCTAATATTCAGAGTGTATTTGACTTTGCGGACGAGATCACTCAAACGTACGTCCCTTTGCGTGCATCTAGCGTCACTTCCACCGCGCTGACGTATCGCAGTTATCCATATGTTTCGCACCTAATCTGCAATGCAGGGGTAGTCTCCTTTACGAAGATAATCTGGCCACTGGCGTTGTGGCAACTTCTTACAAACTTTGTCGGGGCAGTCACTACACCGAAGTATTTTCTTCAGCGCGTTGGCGAAACCAGCCAAGATGGACTCGGCTGGGTATGGCAGTGTAACGTATTTGGCCATTATGTTTTGGTATGTGGCCCAGCAAACACGACTGCAGATACTGATCCGTAGTCAAGTTCCGAGCCTTGGAACATATAATGACCAAATACACAGGTGCGCGTGTTGTGTGGATCTCGTCACACGAAGCCAGTTCCGAATTCTATGACCCGAAAGACTGGCAATTAGTACAGTCGGAGCATTCGTATCAATGTTCCAAATACCAGACGAACATGATATCCCTACACTTGGACCGGGAGGCTATCCGTGGCCTGCTAGATGGAACACCCGCCGTAAGACATTTCGTGGTATACCCCGGAGTGGTCGGGACAAATATCGCCAGCGCTGTTGTTGGAACTTTCTCAGCATTTTGCATGTATGCTACGTTTTTCATCGTTAGTCGCTTCAGATATTTGACGGTGTATTTGCTGACTGAGCACTTGACAGGCAAGACTCTTGGGATCTACTAATCACCCCGTTGACAACTTCAAAGCGGCCATATCCGCAGTCTACCTGTCGCTCTTTGCCCTGTCTAACGTTGGTGGAATTCCGAGCTCACCAGATCTCAAGGGGTCTGGTGAAGTAGGTACTGTCTACCTCTCAAAAACAGATCGATGGGGTCATGAGTTCATCGGGACGACAAAACTTATCCAATCTCAGGAGGAGGAGGTTCAGACAAGAAATTTGTTAGAAAACTGCGATCGCCTCATAAAGACATTCTGTGATATTCAAGGAAGAACTCCTCACCTTCCTTCGTCAAAGAATTAATTACTATGGATATGTTCTTTTCCGTAATAGCATATTGCATAGATCTATAAGCTGCCTTGCGAATGCAACATTATTGGTCTGTCTTTGAGTGTTCAAATGAAACAGTAAGATGGGTTGATCGAAATGGGGGAATAGTTCGTAAGCCATCTGTTGGAGAGCCTAAAGCATCCAGCTTTTTCCTGGCCTTATCGGTCTGAAGCGTGTTGGACGTTACCTCCATGATTTGGTAAAGCTGAACTTACTATTACCAAATTCGCTATTCCCCGTTCCAGACCTTCCAGGAGCACGCACGCCTTGCATAGATCGTTGCTGGACATGTAACCGCAACGTTTACATGTTTCTTAAAACTGTTAGTTGCTCAGAACCATTTCAGAGGTGCCTGTCTCACGTTGTGGCTTCTGTGCAGCTTTTACGTCCTCCCTCACTTCGAACGCTTCACCAGAATGGATTATATCAACTATTGCACTGGGCCGGGCAACCTCCAAGTCCTTGAGAAACGTCCGCGCATGTCCGCGATACGCATCCGGGGAGTAGATACATTCTGTTGAAAAGTAATCAAGTTTCTTGAAGTAAGCATACCTACGCGAATGAGATATCGTATTCTCGACAAGCAATGAAAAACAAACATAACAATCTCTTTTTCGTATGAATACTTGAAGGGCTTGGACCTCTTGATGCTATCCTCTCCTTGCGTGCAGATCAATGTACATCTCCCGAGGCGAGCGATATCGCCACGCATTACTGCAGCACACATTAAGCTGAGAATGTCATGGGATAAATGATACACACCATTCATCAAGACAGTCTCTGCAATATCGTCTGCGTTGTGGCCAGTGACAATGTGATCAACATTCAGGGAAGAAGCACCCCTGTCAAGAGCTTGCCGCCGGAATACACCACAAAATGTACAATTGTTCTTTTTGCCTATCTCGGAGACGATCGCGTCCATTGTCCAACCATAAAGCTCCTCGTAGGTAAGAATCTTGAGAGGCAAATCATATTGCTTCTGATTTCGTTTCACTGTCTAGATCAAGTGATGTAGATTAGTCTAATGTGCCAAAAAATGTACGCACCTCCAGCGAATCATCCCTGTAACCTGTTATGCCTTCGTCTATTGAGAGTAGATATAGATCCAGACCATAGTTATACCGGTCGTTCAATGTCTTCATGACATATGCGAGCACAGTGGAGTCTAATTCCCGGGTGTAAGTGATACACACGACAGCCATATGCATACTTGGAAAGTGCACACCCTTCCCTCCTGATGCACCAATGGCGACTTTGTCTCCTGGCTTGAACAATCTTGCTTCAGTGATGGTGTGATGGACTTCGGTTTCAAAGACGAAGAAAAAGCATTCTTTGCATATCTGTTGCCCCGTTTTCGGCCTCTTCAAAATGGCTTTGGCTTTCTGGCATAACGCACAAGATGCAGGGGCCATGGTCTAGTGAATGAGCGACAGAGCCTAATCTGGCGTATGTAATCCGATGCTACTAACCTCCTACTAGTATATGACCCAGGATGCCTAGAGAGATTCGAAAGCGCGGAAAGAAACATAAAAAAGCGCAGCAAAAAGGTATTTCAGAAGGTCAAGGACAAGCTGGTGACGACGCCCATCCGAACGACCCTGGCGGGCCATCATGGATAGTGCCCGCTCGCAAAACAGTTGAAGATGCACATCCAGAAGCACCTTTTGGATACGTTGACCCCGACATCAAGGCCTACTTCCGCACAGTTGATGATCAGATTCAATCCTGGCAGGAAGACGGGACCGAGCCTGACCGGGAGGATGGTGGCCTCGATGTCAATGAAGGTGTGTTTTCCAGAACATTGAGCTCTACATCTGACTGTCACGGCGTACTGCATAGCAAAACACGTATTTTTCGTTGCGGCTCTCCGAGAAATGTCAGGAAAGGAGAAGCAGCTTGCTACAGATCCAGATTGCTCCGTTGTGCTGGAGAGAATGGCGTATTCAATGGATGACCTTGTGCTACGGATTTTGATAGACAAACTGAGCGGTTCGTGCGTGCGACTCCTGTTCATCTATGGTTACAGGCTGATCCTTCCGAGGCAGGTTTGAAACGCTTTTCAAGCATAGATTCGCCTCGCATGTCTGCCAAACATTATTATCTGTTGCCACTGACACAATCTCTCGAGAGGTATAAAATTCGTCATCTTCCGAAATAACCACGATCAACCGTTTGCAGGCCAAAGGCATCTTTCCAGATGTTCCTGTCCCCGAAGAAAACGGTGAGGTGAGGACTCTCACTGAGCTCATCCTCGACCTCTGTGAAGTAAATGGTCCGCTTTATTTGCACTCCCAAATGTGACTTTCTTTTACAGGAAGTTGGCCCGAGCTTTAGCTCGCTCATCATGGATCCGTTTGCATCTCATGTTTTGCGTTCTCTGCTCCTTCTACTGTGTCCGAATGTTCTACCAGGGGATGCAGCCCGAAGGTTTGTGCGATCCAAGAAGAGTATGTCGTGGAAGGCAAGACAATGCCACATGAAATCGGTCTTTTCTGATGTAAAGGGCAAGGAGACCCATACTCCAAGCAGCTTGGTTCCTGACACATTCCGTGACACTGCCAACCACTTCTTGCAAGTATTAAGAGATGAACTTAGTGCAAATGAAGTTAGAGCATTAGCTGTCCATAAAGTAGCTGGCCCGGTATTACAGGTGAGTCCCTATATTCTTCTCTTCCTTCATTCGCTTCTCGATCTAACTTTGGGTCAATGTAGCTTGTCTTAGAGATCGAGGTGAACCATGACAGTGCTATGTCCTCCGACTCCCTCATGGATCGAGTCCTGGCCGGAATGATTAAGGCATGCAGTATGTAATTACTTTAGTATTCACTCGATCTTACGGTTGGGACTCATTTTGACATAGACGAAGATGCCACCGCACTACTCCAACAATCGGACTACCTTATTATGCTGCTCAGGGATCCTACCTCCTCCCACTTGCTGGAAACATTGGTGTCGCGGTGTCCTGGACAGGTCTTCAACCTTCTTTGGTCGACATACTTTGAGGGAAATCTTGTACGACTAGCGCTCCACCCAGTCGCGAATTTTGTACTCGCTAGAGCCGTTGAACGCCAAGATAGCAGGCAGCTTGTCAATACCCTCGCGGAGCTCAAAGGGTCATGGATCAAACTGATTAGTAAGTCTACTTTTCCGAGATGAATCCTTCCGACTCATAGATTGCGCACAGAGTCTACCAGGACAGGAGTTCTACGCGCGTTGATAGACCGGTCCCGTTTACTCGCAACGTGCCAGGACGGTATCTGTGAGGTCAGCTATTCGTGTTCTTTTGCGGGTATCTAAGTTCATTCCCACTAGGCTGTCTTCGCCGCCATCAACATTGATAATCCAGACGATAGGGTTAACCTTGTTCCATGCATGCTCCTCTTGAGACCACTTGAGGTAGGTTTATTTTGCATGATACCCTCCGCATATCCAGACTTTTCAAGGAATACCGTGCAATTTCTGCGCCAGGGGTGTCCCTGTCAGAGTTGCACCACAGAAACCGTGGCGCCAATAGTGAAGCTGACGAGCGAAGAGAACCCAAGGTCCAGGGAGCACTTATCCTTCAGTCCATGATGAGACTTGATGAACCTTATTCTTCAACAGTTGTCGACAGGTTTGTCTATCCAATCACCGACAATGTGTCCAAATTGAACCTTTTTGACAGTATCGATTCTCTCTCTACAGAGGATCTGATACGCACAGCTCAAAACGCGACGAGTTCCCGCGTCCTCGACGCCCTCTTCGAATCACCGACCGTATCATTCAAAGCCAAGCGACGATTCGTCACTTCTCTTATCGGTCATTATCATTCTCTTGTCGATGACCGGATAGGAAGCCGAATTGCGGATCGTTGTTGGGCATTTGCAGATCCATATTTGCGAGTGCGTCCAAAACTATACTGTGCGAGATGAATCTCATCTACTCCGAAGGAGAAGATAGCTCGTTCCCTAATTCCTTTCGAACAGTTCCTCGCCGCGTCCTCCTATGGAAAGTACTTTGCACGCAATCTTAATCTATACTTGTTACAGCGGCGACCAGAGGAATGGAGAACACTGCAGTCGATCAACAAGAACAAGTCGATCACGACGGATCAGCAAGACCCGCGCACTCCAACCTCGCCAGTAGTTTTGGGGTTGTCCACCGGATCTTCGAAAAGACGCACACCGGAGGATGAAATTGATGCCGTCTTCAAAACTACGTTGGGAAACAAAATTAAGAAGGCAGCAGTGGGTCGCGTTTCTAAGTATGAAGCCCCCATGTCTTCAGATCGACAAATGTCAGAGGTTCTGGGTGCCATTCGTGAAGCACCGAGTGGCGAGAATCCGGGCCGCAAGAAAAAAAGAAAGGTTGGCAGATAGTGGTTAGCTATTATGGCGGTGCCAAGATTAGCAAACATAAGTAGTAGACTCATTTGAAGTTCCGTTTATGATTTCATTCTCTGACCACATCCTCAGCGTGTTTGTTGCTGCCAGCGTCCTCCTGAACTTTTACTTTATACGCCGCCATCTCAGGGGTGCTCAGCCACGCAAACCCACTTTACGGTCTTCAGTAGGTGACAGAGCTCTACACACAAGGGAGTACTTTTACGTGGGCGGATCATACGTGCCTCATGGCTCATCCACAATTCACCACGGTCAAATGTATGTTGAACATTTGACACCAGCACGAGTTGTACGCCCTATCCCGATCGTTTTCATACATGGGAATGGAATGACGGGAACTAATTGGTTGAACACGCCTGACGGACGGCCCGGTTGGTCGGACTACTTCCTGAACATGGGTTACGAGGTGAGGACTCCCTACCCTCAATGGGACGCGTAATGGGACTTCACAAAGGTCCTTCTAGGTATACATCGTTGACCAACCCGCTCGGGGACGCTCTCCATGGCAGTCTAGTGTTGACGGCGCTGCGAGCACCTTTACCACACAAACAGTCGAGTCACGGTTTACAGCTACAGCAGAGTATGGTCTTTGGCCACAGGCTACCTTGCACACGCAGTGGCCCGGATCTGGGCGCAAGGGCGAGTTGCCCTTCGATGCCTTTTATCGTTCTACTGTGCCTAGTCTCACCTCTAACACCGAGATCTCTGAGCTCATCAAGGCAGCTGGGTCAGAGTTGCTGGACAAAATAGGTGTTCGTGACGGCTCTCATTGATAACTTTATGAACTGATTGTTCGATCCTACGCAGCCTGCCATCGTGGTCACACATTCACAATCTGGGTGTTTTGGATGGATCTTGGGCGATGCTCGTCCAAATCTGGTTAAAGCGATCGTTGCTCTTGAACCCAACGGCCCACCTTTTCAAAACGCGATATTCATGAGGAATTCAGCGCGTGTATTTGGTCTGACAGACATCCCACTCACCTTCAGTCCCCCGGTTTCGTCAGCGTCTGACCTACAGCCGATTGTGGTTTTTGAAGGGGAGGATTATACCTGCATCCAGCAGTCCTTCCCACCGCGGCAACTGGTTCATCTCGCTCGGATTCCGGTTCTGCTTGTCACATCGGAAGCAGGGTACCACGCAGTTTATGACGACTCTACAGTCCAGTTTCTCCAGGAAGCTGGCGCGAACGTTACTCATACTCGTCTAGAAAGTATAGGAATTCGTGGAAACGGACACATGTTCTTCATGGAGCTTAATTCAGACCAAATCGCGGCCGAAGTAATAGAACCTTGGATCAGAACACACTAGGCACCGGGTAGGATGGGACCTTTAGATCAGCGGGCATGCCTGCTTAGGCTTCGTTCGCAAATGGGTAGAACGATGTTTGCTTCTCGCTGAGAGTTTGTTTGGGGTAAACCAAGCCTGTACATTGGGTCGAAAGGACTTGGCCTAAGTTCACCGCGAACCTTGCGGAACCCCGGAGAAATGTTTCATTGAATTGGAGCTTGGATCGTGGAATGTCCCCTGTGCCACGTTGGTTCTAAAGAAATGTTTCGCAGGATGGAAAGTAAAGTTACTAGTACGACGTTCACTATTCGATGACCAAGTTTGAGGCGGAGGCCACCTGGAAAGGACCCCATCGCTTCGACGTGAATAAGCGGGATACAAGATCGCACACACCATCATGGCATTTCTACGTCTTGAGCCACATCGGTCCGTGGCTCACCTCTTGCCACCGAATTTACCAACTCCCGTCGTACCTCTGGACCAATTTGGGGGTGAGGATTTACCCGGACGACGTCCAATAGCGCGTCCTTCTGATCAGGAGTTAAATCAGGCGAATACCTGGGATGGTAATGAAGCGGCATCTGTGCGACAGGGTACGATGCACTGTACCTTTGACAAAAGGCTAAAAGGCTCTGATGCCAGAGCACGGGAAGCTTCTCTGTATCACCGCGGGAGCGGGCTTTGTAAGTATTCGAAAGACGAATAAAGTGAAAGACGAGTGCGTCCACAACTTTGTAGGGAAGTTGATATTTTTTGTCAATAAGCACTCGGATGAACAATGAATTAGGACCTAGAGAGGGTTGATGAAAAGTCGGATTTAAATGCCGTAGAGACAGACCGGTGTAGTCCATTTGGGCGATCCGCAGTAACGCTGCCGCTGAGTGAAGGACAGGAACCTTCTTTTTGGCAACCACGGATGCTATGATGGCTGCTTCTTTAAGTGTACATCCATTCTGGCACAAATGGTATCAACAGGTGGGTCAAGAACGAGTAAACGGTTTACCTCCAACATCGGAAAGACGATCCCTTTAAAGAAGGCACCGGGTTTATACAGTGAACGTTTTAGGCATTCGTAGTAGTGCACATTGAGCTTTTTGTTGGATTGAATATCTTCACGTATCGCGTCGAGTACAACAACAGACAAGAATAGCTGAGCTTGTGGGGGCTTCATAGTAGAGACAAAGATCCTCGTGGCGGCTCTGCAGGCATGGGGGGTCCATTGCTCAGGTTTTGTGAGAGCGAGTATACGTGCCCAGGCAGGAAGAGAGGGTATGACCTTGAATAGTTTTGGCAACGGACCAGACTTGTATCCACGAAGAAAGATCGCAAGCCTATGGCGCGTTATACATTGGACCATCTGATCGAGAAGCGAGCACATACTTTGAATAAGACTCGACAAGTCTGGGGTCGAGTCCTAGGGCCGGATCAGGATGTTCCTTGTCTTTTACCGAGGTAAGACGCCGCTAAAGCCGAAAGCTGAAGTGATGGGCGGTACCTTGTTGCACTTTTTGGATTACCGCTACGCCTTCCGACTTGGTATTTTCAAGTTTGGAGAAAATTATGTCGGCCAAGGTACGCCGTTCGCCAGAGTTGGGTGGTAGTAGGGTGTCCAGCACGCGGACATCGGCAGAGTCGAGTTGCTGTTTCCATGAGACGCTTGATCGGAGAGACAGCCAGACAGACATACAAACATAGCCTCTGCGTCGCCAGCATCACTCATTTCATCAGCTTGTTCATAGTCGCTTTGGTCAGAGAGGTCATCTGTTGGCAGTGTCCGGGGTTGGAGATTGAGTGCATCTGCAGGCTCCTCCTCCTCCTCGTGCTGATCGTCTGGCATCTCGAGTTCTCCCTGCTGATCACGCGCAAGCTCGAATATCTTTCTGGATGTTTTGTGGTCGAGAATGACCTGATATGCTGTTTAATCTCATCCTACTCGAATGCGAATTGGAACACTACCTCGTCGACATCTTCTGCTGTGTGTCTCTGTGACCTTTTCCGCTTACCTGGTAGAGAAACACGGCCATATTTTGCATAATTCTCGTCCCCGTCGAGCTGTGTGAGGAGGGGATCGTGTCTTGGTTTCTGAGGTCGCTGTGTTCGCGGCATGGTCGATCAGAGAGGTGGCTGTGCCAAGCATAACACCTACGCGCCACATCCGTGGCAAAACCCGCTAAGGGTCAACTAGTCAGACTGGTCACTGATCAGTCGTTCACAAGGAAGTGTTCATGGTCTTATGAATTGATTGGAAGTTACAGAGTATTTATACCCCCCCCAAAAAATGCATATATATCAAGAACAAACATTATAGTCAGAAAAAAACTAAAAAGGTCCAATG
>JBBPTN010000277.1:0-25126 GCA_038094075.1 Xerocomus spinulosus | reverse complement strand
TGAGAGCGGAGAGAGACGGCGCATAGGACGAGACATAGATATCCATGAGGTTCTTCCCGGTCTTACGATATGGACCAGCAGCATGGAATGGGAGAATGGTGAACCTCGAGGTTGGATACCACCAGATCCGCGAGCCTGTCGGGAGCTGAATGTCGTTCTGTAGGACAGTGACTATTGGCCCGACCACGGAGGTCCATAACTCGCGCAACGACTGTTTGATCCAGGACTCTCTGTTTGTCCCATACGCATGCGGGTCACGGGTAAGCTCAGAGAATTGGGAACATAGGTCATCGACATCGCTGAGGGAGCAATTCAAGGGAATGCGAACAGGTGGCAGATTGTGAAGAACAATGAGTGCGTCGCAGGTGTATTTGCTTGCGTTGACGATGATGACAGGTCCACATTCGGCGGCTCGTTGGACGTCGTCGAAATGAGGAGGTAAGAGGAATCGAGAAAAGCCATCTCGGAGACGAATTTCACTGACCACGGATTGCCATTCTGCGTGGACTTGCCAGTATGGTTCCATACCGCTTCTACTGCTGCCCCCTTGAGCATGCTTCTTGAGACTTGCGCTCAGTTGCATGAATCTGTTTGCAAGAGCGCGTCCTGGGTTATCCTCGCTCTCCAACGCAGCTAGAGAGGTATTAAAGCGTGCGAGTTGACTCCACAAGATTCCCCGGCCCTGCTCCAAGAGTTTGACTGCCATCTTCAGGTCATCATTCTTAACAGCACATGAGAAGGCATCATTGGCTAGATCAGCTACTTTTGTTTGCATAGCCTCATGTCTAGAGTCAACTGAAGCCTGGATGGATATAGAATAATCCAGAGTATTGAGTGATGTTTGATAGGCCTCCAAAGATGAGGGGTGTTTGTATTCTTCAGCATCCTTGATCCAGGTTTGAGTTGCATCCCACAAGTGGACTGAAACTGCAGGACCACATCTTTTTAATAGTCTGTAGGTATCAAATGCCTCATCTAGCAAGTGAGAGGGTTCTTCTGAAGACCTTGATGTCAGAATAATTGTTTTGGCCAGATGTTGAATACCAAAGGGAAAATTGCTATGCTGGACTGGACATCCAGCTAAAGACTCCTTGAGTAGGTCAATTACTCTGATTAAATCAGAGTGTGCTCTTGTTACATGGTAGTAAACCTTCAATGTGTATGCAAGAGACTGGAGTGCATAGGCATGCTTTGGATGGCCTGATGGGCAGAGAGCAAGTTGTCTCTCACTTAATTCAATAGCTGTCTCCAGGTCAGCCACATCACCCTTTCTTTTGTACCTTGACTCTAGTGCAAGTGCAAGATTTCCAATAGCAATCTGATACTGATGACCAGGTGGAAATAGATCAACTGCTTGTTGTGCCATTTCAATAGCCCTGTCCAGGTCTTTTATATCCTCTTGTACACGAAAGCGATTCTCCAGTGAAATTGCAAGAGCTGAAAGAGCACTTGCATGTTCTGGGTGGCCAGATGGACACAATTCAAGCCTTTTTTCATCCATTTCTATAACCTTGTTTAGGTCTTCTATATTCCCCTGGACCCAGTATAGTTCCCATAGAGCTGTTGCACATGCCAAAAGAGCATCAGCATGTTCTGGATGGCCCAATGGACAGAGATCCAATATCTCCTCTCTCAGTTCAATAGTCCTATTGAGGTCTGAAAGATGGCCAAGGATGTTATATTGAGCTAAAAGGGAAATTGAAAGATTTCTCAAGACAATGGAATGATCTGTGGAACATAAATCTAGCATTGCCTGCTCAATCTCAATTTGTGTGGCCACAGAAGGTGCATTCTCATGTTGTTCACTGAATTCAAACAGCCTGATGTCATAATCCCATAGATCTGAGGCACAGTCATGACCATCTGGCACATTCTAGTAAATATATGAATGCACAATGAAAAATTAAAGTGAGAGGAGAGCCTACCAGCACAACACAAGTGCTGCAGGTCATGAGCAGAGTCGCAGAACCACCATTTAGTCCAAGTACATTGCCTAGTGAATCCTTAGCTCCTGAGAGTCATATGAATGATTAACAAAACTTACATTTCCATCCATTTGGTGACTCCAACAGGTCAGCTACATGTGTGACCATCTTGTCACCAACTGGGACTTTGTTCCAATCAGGAGTGAGCTCCTCTGGGAGGGCACATATATTAATCACAATAGAGGCAGAAGGAGATGCATTGCTGTATATTAACAAGTATGAACAATCATAACTGTGAACACTTTATTGTACTCACAAGAGGAAGGGATGATTCCAGGTTATGTTCTGATCATCCTCTGAAAGCATTCCAGGGCATGTGATTTTAGTGACATCACCGACACCAACAGTCACCCGAACATCACTTGGATGCTCGGGCAGTTCGGAAGAGAGTACCAGTCCATTAACTGTATGTATATAGCACTGAGCCATGCGTATATCAGCTAGTCAATGTACATACTGGTGATTTGGAAAGTGATCTTTTCGAACTCCTTTTGGCTCATCTTGTAAATGAACAATGTAATGCAAGAAACCGGACAGGAGGTTGGATGAATGCGACAAGGTCGATGAGGCAGCCACGAGACCCTTGAATAGGCGAGACGGTGACGGAACAAGCAATCGTTAGAAATTCACGCGGAAGAGAGGTGAACGCGATATTATGTGGGTCCGGGTGTGTGGAAACAGTGGACATAATTGGGTATTGATCACAGAAAAGGTTTGAAACTGTAACAGTGGAAACGACTAGGTGCTGGCTGGTGAATGTGGTGTGGAGAAAGGAAGTAAAGAAAATGGGCTTTGGTGAGAGTGGCTACAGACAACAGGCTAGATGGGGAAAGGTGAGAATGAAAATTGGCGGGAGTTCTGAGGTGGAAAACAGGTTGAGGACGGTTATAAGACGAGATGGATTAGGATGGCCCTTGGGGGGAAAGGAGCGGTCAGACAAGGGATCCATGCCGACGGGAATTCGTGTAACTTACAGGAACAAGGTAAGACAGGAAAACGATACGTGCGGGAGGCAAGGAGAAGGCCGCGGGAAAGTGAAATACGAGACAAGAGATCAAGTGCGCTAAAACTCAGCGGTGGGCAGCAGATCGTGTGGAGGAATACAGGGAACGCAAAGAATGGAGTATCGAGTCGAGGAAGAGCTCGAGGGAAATGCAAAGTGGACACAAAGGTTTGGATGGTGACTAGGGGGTTGGGCCGTGGATAGACAGGACAGAGTAGACGAGATGAGCGAGGACGCTAAGAAATAAAAAGGTAACCAGGAGGGATGGGCAGAAGTCGGAATGGCAAGGAGCACAGTGCGCCAGCTTCGGGTGGCAGGAATGAGACCGGGCTACAAAGACAATAAGAGTACGATCGGCAGCGATAAACAGATCGACAGGCAATGTAATAGCCTAACGCATGCTCAAGCAACTCGGGGTCAGGGTATCTAGGTGGTAGGCGGTAGGCGCTTGTGGAAAACACAAGTGTACAGCGTTTACGACGACGAACGCAGATAGCGCTGCATTACACGAATGCAATAGGCTGGTGTGGTGCAAGGACGAGGGTCGTAGGATCTGCGGTGAGGTAAAAACGGTACCGGGAAAGCAATATGTCTGGAAGTTAGAGCCCACTTCGCAAGTACCCGAATGGTCACGTTTCAGCAAAGCAGTAACGGCAAAAGCTAATTGATAAACCCTGCTAGAAGTACAATGCGCAACTCACCTTGTTAGTACTGTGTGGGGTCAGCAAACATCAATTGGGGAGAAAACCAAAGGGGGGCACCAATCATATTATATTCTGACGAAAATACACACAGATTGCATCATCCAAAGTCTTGACTCTCCAGGAGCCCATCAGTCGAACCCTCACCGTCAAACAACATACACGTTCTCTTTCTGTATCTGATATCCCTCCAAGCGTTTGAAGTACTCCAGACGCTCTCGCCGCTCTTTTTCGTATCGCTGAAAACAATATGATCAACATATCCAGCGTGTCTCCTTGATAGGGCGCACCTCCCGCGTATCATCCGACAAGTCTAATATGCTCTCTAATGGGCGTGCTTTCCCCTTTCCCTTTATATCCTTTGCGTTCTGCTTGCCTTTGGGCCGACCCCGAGTCGGTTTTGTGGTTGTCGCAGTCGTAGCTTTTTGACTCCTTGTCTGGATTCTGGATTTAGCTGGTGGAGGCTTGTCAGGAACGGATGATTTGGTGATCTTGCTCTCTGTAATCACTTTCGCAACCCTTGACCGCAACTTCCGCTTATACCCGTCCTCTCCATTGCTCGCTGTGTGTTTGACCACAGTCCTTGCATCCGTCACTGCTCGCCGCAGACTCCGCCTCGGGGGAACGGGAGTCGGAGGTGCAGACGATTGTCTCGAACCCCGACGTGCGGACACAGGCGTCGACGAGGGCGTAGGTATATCTTGATAAGACTTCTTGACACGTTTCGTCCGTGACGCTTGCGTGGTAGCTCGTTTGCTGGTATCGACAGCCTTCGGCTGTGCATGCGTGACCTTGAAAAAGGAAGCATCACTCGACCGAGTAGTACCCGGACGACAGTGAGAGCCCACACCGACCGAAATTTTGACCGGGGATGGGCTAGAAGGGAGAGACTCTCCCTCCTCATCCAAATCTAGGTTCCTATCTGGTGTTGGGGATGCGAGGCGTTTGCGCTTGCGAGGTGTGCGCAATGGATCGGGAAAAGTAGGCTGCGAACAAGTCGCATCCTTTTCTGAAAATGGTTGATCGCTGTTCATCAACAACAGGGGGGCCACTGGTACATGAGCGTGTGATGGGCCAGCGACAGGCTCGTCTACATATAGTTCCTCAATATCCTCATTGTTTGTCGCGATCGGTACATCGAGCTGTGAAAAAGAAGCGAAAGCAGGCTGTGAGGGGACGGAAGCACGAATGGTGCTTTGTGGTGGCGAACTGATACGGATTACGGGCTTATGAGGGACCCGTTTAGCTTTGAGTGCGCGTTCTACGGCAACGAACCCGAATGGATCAGAGCCAGACGCCCTGGAAGGTGTGTCGACATGGTACTTGTGTCGCGCGGTGGTAGGGACACCGACAGAACGGTCTGTGAGGCGGGCGTGGTCAAGATTGGTGGTCGAGAGAGGAAAAGGAGAACTAGGTGGAAGCGACGAGGACGAGCGAGAGTAGAACCAGTTGGGTGGATCTGCAGGGAAAGCCAAAGACTTGGGTTTCTTTGGTCGTCGAGGTGGCTCAATGGAGGGGGTGGACCGTCTTGGCTTTGATATACGGACGGGTGACGGCGAGGGTGGGTGAAAAAACTGGTCCGTGATGTCGCGCAGAGCGGTGTCTTGATCTGCGCGAGAGTGTGAGATGGGCGTGCGGAAGGCGAGCACGGAGGACGAGCGATGTACGGGTGCATAGGTCGGGTGCGAGAACGCGTTTTCGTCGTGGATGGGTGTGTTCTCGTCGTTCTCGTCGTCCCCGACGCTCTGCACGTCGTCCAGGTCAGTCTCGCTGACGTGTTCGTCGGGGGCGGGCGTCGCTCGTCGTCGTTGTCGCGGTGGCATGGATGTGCTGAGGACAATGGGGATGGACTGTGCGTGGGATTCTTTCTCGCCACAATGGATCACGTGGTTCATGGTTCGGTTATTGAAGTGGTCCCGGAGTGAGCCGGTTCGCCTCGACGAATCAGTCAGAGGATGATCTGACTCGATCACTGTCATGCTCACGACCCTCGTCCGCGCCCTCCCCCGCTCACAGAGACGGTGGATGAGCGTACGACCCTCACCGCCCGTCAAGAAAACCACCGTCGCCCGCCTCGCCGACCTCCGCGCCTCCAAGACCCCCATTTCCGTCCTCACGGCCTACGATTTCCCCTCCGCGCGTGCCTGCTCAGCCCACCCGGTCGACATCACCCTCGTCGGCGACTCTCTCGCTCAGGTCTGTCTCGGTTACCCCTCCACCACCCGCCTTACCCTCGATGAAATGCTCCATCATTGCCGGGCAGTCGCGCGTGGTACTACCTCCCCCCTCCTCGTTGCCGACATGCCCTTTGGCACCTACGCTTCTGGTCCACAGGACGCCATTCGTGCTGCGGTTCGGATGATTCAAGAGGGTCACGTCGAAGCCGTCAAACTCGAAGGCGGTGAAGAAATTGTCCCACACGTGACGGCACTCACCCAGATCGGCATACCCGTCATGGCACATATCGGTCTTCTTCCACAACGGTCGACCTCCCTCTCAGGATACCGTGTACAAGGTCGCACCGCCGCTTCTGCCCAGTCCCTTGTCAGAGCCGCACAGGCACTCGAAAGGGCTGGCGCCTTTGCCATCGTTTTGGAAGCCATGCCCAGTCAGCTGGGCGAGTACATTACCCAAATGATAAAAATACCATCCATTGGGATCGGCGCTGGTCCTGGAACAAGTGGGCAAGTGCTCGTGTGGGACGACATGCTCGGTACCTGGCATGGCCATAAGGCCAGGTGCGTATCCACGTATCCGTCTATCCCTGCTGCATTTTTCATTCCATCTTGTCTGCCAGGTTCGTCCGACATTTTTCTGACGTTGGGAAAGAGGTCGAGCGGGGCGTAACAGCATATGTCCACGCTGTCAAGGACGGATCCTTTCCCGATCCCGAGCATGAAGGATACGCTATGGATCCCTCAGAGTGGGAGTCGTTCTTGCATTCCCAAGCTCAAGACCCAGGGCCAGTGAATGACGCTGACGACGTGTCACACCGGAAGGAATGATGGCGTAGACCACCCTACCGGTCGACCGTCCTCTCATGAATAAATAAGATGGGTCACGGAGCAGCAAGGATATAGGGCTACGCACGTTTTGCTCGCCTAATCTTTACCATCCTCGCGAGGTTGTAATAATGCGCTGGTAAGAGATGCGCGGTTAATTATGGGACCTTGAGTAGGCATCCATCCTAATTCCACGCACAATTTCAAACATTTTTACCTCGTTCCCCTGCGAAGTTCTCAGCAACAACACAAGCAGACATATAAATATAGGATAATAAATACGGCTGCACGAGTAAAACCAAATGATAGACCAAGCTGTGAAGAGAGTAAATTTCTAAAATGAAACCTTTTCACGAGGGAACCTCACCTCGCATTACGCCAGATGGATACCAGAGATCACCAAATAGCGACGCTATCGCCCACCTTTGATTACCCTAACTCCCGTCATGTCGTCTCTCGCCACGTCCCACTCGAGATCCATTGGGTCCATCACAACTGCATCGTCTGAGTTTGGCGTCGGCTGTGCGTGCAGCATCGATGTCGATGTCGTATCACCACATCCACAATCGTATTCTGCATCAAGTTTCGAACAGTCAAACTCTGGCTTTCCCAGCCGAACATTGACCTGATTGTGTACAGCACACAGCCTATGTGCATCATGCTCAGTGCCAAGCTCAGCGAACAAGGCAGACGAAATACCATAAACTCGCAGACAGGCGTGAAGCCGTCTGTGTGTGCAAGAGCCATGAAACACGTGCACCGAAACGTGCTCCGCACGCACCTGAGGCGGGTACTTTTTCAGCAAGGCTTGAAACTCAGCAGCGCATTCGCCGCAGGGATAAAGACGGGAGGTAAGGTACATATAGGCTTCCAACGCTTCCCGTTCGTCTTGTGTCGGTTTCTGAAAAACGAGGAAGAGGAGAGGAAAGAAGGATATCAGAATCAATATATACACGCCTAGTGTGGGCAAGAACAACTCAATTTTGGGATACGAACCTCGGGATATCGCAGCGTCATAGTATGACTGCCTTGCAAGTACCACCAGTCATACCACCCACATCAAACATGTAAAGACGACAGGAATAAGAGAGGAACGCACAGCAGTCGCCAGGTCGCACGTCCGAGCTCTGCCCTGCACAACGCGCCATGTATAAGCAGCAAAAGAGTGGGGATGCATTGAACCAACGCACTTGGCGGTCTCGTTGCCCAGCTTGGACATGATCACCCCTCCGATGCCCTTTCCTGGGTCGCCAAGTGAAGATCCGAACGCGGTGTCCACGCTAGAGCCCACCCGGGGCGTTGGACGTGGAACGCGCATGTCTTTTTCAACCCCGCCCTCACCAAAAAACTCACCCGTCCATGGGTCTATGTACGCGCGCGAGGGTGGGTGGAGAAAGGCAATGGTTGCAAGTAGGAACTATCAGGATGTCTTGAGCTGGGCACTGCTAGTTCGGGTGGGATCGACGTACGAGGGCGATGGTGATGGCAACAAAAGAACGCGCAAACCGAGAGATCATGACCTCAGTGGAAGACCTGCAAGTGATATAGAGACAAGATGGTTTCAAATCAGCAGTTGTGTGGCTGTGTATATACTAGCCTTTGAGTGTACAAGTCTATCATGAATTCGAATTAAAGCTACAGTATATCCTTGGGATTTAAAAATGTCGCGCCCTCTAAAAAATAAGATAACAATAGGTAAAAGAACGTAGACGTAGCCAATCAACAGATGCTGCTACAAGATCATGTACAATTGTCCAAGATGTACATTGTCTGTTTGTGTCGAGTCCGTGAATACCTTGCAATTACCAGGGAAATTTACCAGACGAAAAATCATTACCTCATTTATGTCGTTCATGATGATGTGGTGTTCTGACAGACGCCACACCCAGCAACGCCGATGTTCGTCCCTTGCACAGAACATTGTTGAAGCGGTCCGGGAGGACAAGCGATGGTTCCATTGAGGCCCGAGTTCCCATTAAGTTCCAGCACTTGCAGCGCGCTCGGAAATGTAGGCACGGCACCGGTGAGGTTGTTCGAACCGAGCAGCAACTGAGTGAGACTTTTGAAAGAAGACAGCGCGCCTGGGATAGTACCCGTCAGTGAAGTGGACGTGAGGTCAAGGGTGTTCAAAGAAGCCGCCAGAGACGAAGATGCTGCGAGGGTTGCGAGTGGGGAAGGTGCTAATACTTGGGAATTGACCAGCCTGCACGCAACATGTCAAAAAAGCGTCCTGCGGAAGAAGAGATCGACTTACAAATTCTGAAGTCCTGGAAGATTAACCAAACTACTTGGGAGCGCAGAACCCATTTGTGAATTGCGGAGTAACTCAAGGGTGGAAAGGTGTGCGAGGCCCGACGAGGCGAACAGCGAGTTTGGCAATGCTGTGATGGCAGTAGACTCGAGATGAAGAGCCGTGAGGGAGGTCAAGTTCGTGAATGAATTCGGCAAGGAACCACCTGTACGGGACAATAGTTGAAAATGTCCGATTAATACAAACAAGACCTTACCGGGTATTGAGTTTCCCCCAACGACTCGAAGCGTCTGTAGCGCAGTCAAACTGCCGATCTCATTGGGCAGTGTACCCGGGACCCCAGGATAAGTAAGTTGCCTGAACAGCCATGATGCACGATGAGAAATGTTCCGTGAACGCCAACATCACTTACAATGATACAACCATGGTTGAAGAATCACAGCTTATACCAGTCCAGTTACAGAAATTGACATTCTGAGCCCAGCTACCATTTCCAAGTGTCGCCTGCCCTTGAGAATTCGCAGTTTCGTAGATAGCACGGAGGCCACAGAATTGAACAGCGTTATCAATCACTTGAGTAGTCTGAGTATTCGCTGAGCTGGATGTGTAGGAAGAGGGCACAGCCTGAAGGGTGGGCAGACATGTTGAGCATGGATAACCGAGAGGTGAAGAAGGCGCATTGACGGTGTATTGCGTGAGACATTGCTGGGCATTCGCAGAAAGAGTGGTGGAAGTTGTTTGACTGGACATAGACGCGGAAAGCGAGAGAACGCGGACATTCAGAAAAATGGTATTCCCGAATAAAAGTAGAAGGACTACGATGAGCAAGATGAAGAAACACCGCGACCGGCGTTGTTGCTTCCTCACCCGAGCCTCGCATTCGGGGTCGTGAGTCTGGCATGGACAGTGACGTTTTTCGACATGAAGGGGGGGCCACCGCGACGGATAAGGGTCTTGCACAGGAACAAGATCTGGCTCGGCATTATCGAGCGTCCGCAGGTCGAAGAAGAACTTGGTGAACCTGTCTCGCAGGCGGGACGATGTCAGCGATGTACCCGTCTCAACATCCTTTGGAGGGACATGATTTCGTTGTCTTGACTGCTTTGAACCCTTCTGGCCAATGGAAAAACGTGAAGAGGGCGATATTGTCGATGTCGGAGAGAACTTGGAAGTCTCCGTGATGTCTAGGTCATTACGAGGAGGAATAATAGAGAGGTGTTCACGAAACTTGGAGCTCATCATCATGGGCAGAGTAAGGTGTCACCAGAAAGAAGGAGGGTGAAAACGAGTGGTCGCGGTAGACAATGATTATACAGGAGTCATGCCACAGGTCCATGTACAGAGAACAATGGCGTCTACTGCACAATAAGTGGATCCATATTTGGTAATCATGTACCTGTGGCCGGGCCGGAAAACCACTAAATTATTATACCTGCAAGCAAGGGAATGTATTTCCTTCAGTTTCTTTGTATCCCTCCTAATTGATACATTGCTGCGTTGCAGTACTCAGTCATGACAAGGCCGGAATCCCCCCAGTCTCATCGATCTCACCGTTTTTTATGACGACGTTTCCGTCTCTTCCGCGAACCATCTCCCGCCATGTCTACGTTGGTCTCATCTGGGTCGGACGCAGATTGCAAGTCGACGTCCGGGTCACGCTTCCGCTTTTGCAACTTGACAGCTTGCGCATCTTGCTCGCCTCTGTCATTTTCACCCTGGATCGCCTTTAGCTTTGCGCGCTCTTTCTTACCCCTCCGTTTCTTCTTCTCTCCCAGCGCTTCGCTAGTTTTGCTTTTCGAGTTTGTGCCCGGTGAAAGTGACCATGCACCTTCGTAGTTGGAACCCATTCTGGAGTGTAGTTGTTCACGGAAATCCTTCAAGCGCTGGGCTCGCTTTGGGTCCCAACTCTTTTTTCCCCCTAAATCAATTGGTGTTGAACAGATGAATTCGTCCAAGCAAGGCACTGACCTTTGTCGCGATACGGTGCCAATTTCTTGAGCCCAACATAAGAGTTCAGCTCTGCGTCGGTCGCAAGTAGGATTTCTGCGGGTGTGAGATCGTAGTTTTCAGGGGCTGTAGAAATGTAATGAAAACGTGTAGGCATGTGAGATGCCTGCAAAATTCGCATGTGAACACCGCCCATGCGCGGGATGAGCAAGCTTACTATACCGCTGAACCCAAGTCTGTTCACCACTTCATCCATGTACGCGTCTACCCTGCGCTTTCGTTCTTCTTCCGTACCCCTCCATTCCTCATTGTCATCCCAGTCATCGTATACAGCGTCCGCGTCCATCTCATCCTCATCCACCCCTACATCTTCACTTGCTTTCCGGTCTTTCTTCTTCTCTTTCTTCCTCTGCCTCTTCAGCTCCGCTTTCGTTTTGATATTTGGGATTTCAATGTCATCTATATTGATATCGTCGTCCCAGACTGGTTTTCGCATATCATCGTCATCGACTATACACATAACGATTAGACGGGTAATGATAATGATAGATTTCTTACCAAAACTGCCGTCACCACCATACAACTCAGCCATCTGCGCGTCGTGCTTTGAGGGATCCCAATCGGCATCAAGATCAAGATGGACAAGAGCTACAAGTTTCGGATGAGAGTCGGCGCGCAATCAGCGGTCAGTAACCAAAGAATGTCGAAATCACACTCAAGCATTCACCTTCGTCACCGAGACCGCCCAAGCCACCTTCCGAACTCACCATCTCGAGCTTCCGCCGAAGCTCCTTGGTTTTGAGCGACTTTAAGCGCGCTAGCTCCTCCCTTTTTTGCTGCTTTTTCGATTTTTTTTGGTCGGTATCATTTCTGGTAGTGAAAGCATCCTCGTCTTCCTCAGCAACTGCAGCCTCAGCTAGTGCACGTTCCTTTCTGATTTCTTCCCTCCTTGATTCCAGTAATTCTCGTTTTTCTGTTTCTTGTCTATCCCTTTTCCGATCACGGGCATCTTTCCGAGTAGTGGACTCGCGCCGGGCGGACGGAACATTACGGGGAAAGGACGCAATCAACGCACCACCACTATATGGTCGTCGTAAATGAGCGTTTGAAAGTCAAGTCAGGATGTTTCAAAAGCAAGAATACGTACGGTTCCTCGAATCTAAAGTTGTAGGACGTCTCAAACGCATCTGCAAGGTCTTCGAACGAATCTTCGTCTGACAGTGTGACAAGCTGTTCATTGTCCGATTTCTTGTCCACGTTATCGTTGCTATCTGAATCAGCATGGGAGCCGGTCAGCTTCCGTTTGGAGTGTTTCGATGAAGACTCGACAATTTCGTCATAGGTTGGTACACGCCGATTCGAGCGATCTATCCACCCCCGATTGAAGATATAACTGCAAAAAACAATCATTGTCATGAAATTGAATTGGTTTTGTTCCTGTCCAGGAAAATCATCATCAAGACGTACTTCATCAAAAACTCATGATCAGCCTCTTCCCTGCACTTTTTGTCGCGCTGTTTTGTATGTTTCTTGACATGTGTCTCGGCATCTTCCTCCCTTTCCTTCCTCCTCTCTCTTTTACCTTTCATCTTCTTTTGTTTTTTATCATCTTCCTCTGAGACTCTAGCATCGTTAGAGGCTTCGACGGCTTTGTCTGTCTCCACTGTGACGAGGTTACGAATGTCCTCGCCAACTTCCCTTTCCAAAAATGCCCTGTATTCCTCCTCCTCCATTTCGATCTCGTCACGTGTACGCGAGCGTGGTATTAGTAAATCGCCGTCGTCTCCTAATTTTTAAAGTCACATATATCAGTCGATCCAAACCAATGTTGACCAATTATCGCTGGAATTACCTTCTCCCTCTGATTCAACAGCGTCATGGAATGCGGCACGGGTTTCTGAGCGCAGGAGCACCTGTTCCTCGGTATGTGTCAACGGCAGCGGTTCGATGCTTGGTGAACGCGAGTGGGGGTTTGCATTAGCGAGTGTCGATGCGAGCGCGGCTTCACGAATCGTCAGTGGTTTTTTCTGGTTCATACATTCCCATCAATACCACCAACGATCGTGGTTGGGATTCTACGCACTTTTTCTTTTGTCTTTGACCTCACCGCTGGCGCCTTGTCCTGTGTACGCGTATGCTCCTCTATCCAGTTGAATTTGAGTTTTGACCCTCGGATACCGGAACTAGGGTGACGGACAGAGGCAAGGAATTGAACGTACCTTCAAACACCCGCCTTCCACCTTCATATATCGCTGGGTCCTTTTTCTTTATCATTGCAAGGGTGCGAAGAATGGCGGCATCTACCGCCGGCGTGAGTTCTTCTCCTTCCGAGTCTTCCTCTGTATCTTCGGAATCATCAGATTCGTCAAGGTCGGAACCCAGCTCTGAATGGTCGGACCCATATTTCTCTTTCACTGTGAAACAGATTTGCATGTTAACATTGTCCATAAAAAGCCTTGAGAAGGACTGGACACACGCTTCGCAAGTTCCTCCCTTTCCTTCTTGTATTCAAAAGCTTTCGCAAAGTGCTCGTTGATCGTCAGGGTGTGCAAGTCGGTATCTGTGTCTGAATCAGAAATCATAGCGTATTTCTTGACACGTGGGCATAAGCGGGTAAAAAAGATCCAATGCCTAGTTTCTGCTAGTGACGAACGCAAGGTGGTTGTTTTTGACTGTTAGGATCACAAGCTTTTGCCTAGTTTGGAAGCCTAGAGGCGTAATAACTTGCTAGTGCACCTAGTTTGAATATTCACACTTGAACATCAAACGACCTGATACGATGAACGGCGCTTTTTATTGTACCTAATCTGTTTTCTCCGAACCTGAAACAAGACGACACATTTGGTTGTCTGTGGGATGACATCGGGCCGGTCTCGGGTTAATGGCGTGCGAGTGATGGTATTTGTTCTTGTTGGGATCACAAGCAGGGACCTGACATTGCCAAGCCATCAAAAGAACCCCCCAGCGATGGTAGATAAGCATAAGTGCAAGGGTGGGTTGTAGATGAATAGTAGGAGTAGACAGCAAAGAAACCCTAACCTTAGCGCTACCGGCTCCGACGCTAGACTTGTCTTGGCCAACGTGCACCTGACAACCAGGCTGTGATACACACGCTCTTGGCTTTCCGATAACAGTAACAGATGCCTTCCCCCAAGACATTTCAGGAAGCAGAGGTTGGCTTAGCCCCGCCTTGAGTGGACACACAACACTAATAGCTTCCTTTTTCAAGTCCATTTATGATCGTGCTACAAAATTAGAATTTGCTAGAGAGTTCAAGTCCGCATTTCGCCTCTATCTCGACGCAACCGATGCCTTCCTCCATCTCTCACGCTCGCCTGTAGCCACCCCCGCGTTCCAGGCACAGTGCAAGGAAAATGCATTAAAGGCGATCCAACGGGCCGAAAAGATCAAAAAAGCTAGCAAAACAAGCGCCCAGATCGGTTTCATTGCGGCTCCAATTAACCCCTTCGCACCAGGTGAGCATCCCCAACTGCCCAGCGTACGACTCACTCACCTCAATGCAGATCACCAAGCATATGTGCTTCGAAAGTCATCCACGATCAACAACGTTCGCTATCCTCTCTGGAACGAATCTGTACCTCTGCCACGAAATTCAAGCGCCCGTTATTCGTACGCAGTGCTTGCTCTCGATCACTGTCTCGCGTGTAACCTGACTCTGATACCAGTGATCCAGGCGGTCAACCAGCCATCCCCCTGTCCAGGATCACTTCTGCGACCATCTCATGGAAAATCCCGCCTGGCGACCCTTTAAACCCTCAAGAGCACTCTTTAAACTTGACGCCCGCCGACATAGAACAAAACATCATCAACGACTGTTCTGTCTGTGCTTCTGTAGCTGTTTGCGTGCAGCACAACCAGACATTTGACTCAAAGGTGTGTTTTCTTATTCATTCCGCTGCTCCAGGTTTCTCACTCCGCCCCTCGATTTGGCTCGGTCATTATTTATAACTTCTATACTCTTACTCGTTGGTCGTGTCAATCCTTGCATTCCATGTGCTAACGCCTTCCTTTGCGGGATTTTGTCTTAAAAGTTATTATCCTCGTCCTTACTTCCTGGAAATCAGCCGGGAAGATATGATGTCAAAGCATATTTAAATGGTGATTTCAGACGAGTAGGTGGCTCACTTTCAAATAACCGGACGATTGCTGTAGCAATATGTTCAAATCCTCTATCAAACGTTATAGATATGTAAGTGTTGATCGGATTACAGGGTGATGGGTCTTAATGGCTTCATTTCTTGACCGTTTGTTCGCGGACTCGCCCCATTTTGGCGCCTTTCTCCATATTGTTCCGTCGAATCTGCTCGATATTGGAAGCTATTGACGATTTGCTTCCTTATGACGACACCGGGCACCCCATGGGCATTTCTTCAGGGCGAATAGAAGTTGCATGGCCAGCATTGATTGAGAAAGCCGTATGTCATCATCTCACTGATGCGACACAGTCAAACTGACACTATCGTGCTACTAGTATATGAAGTTGATGGGAGGATACGATTTTCCTGGGTCGTATGTAGCATTTAACTTTACTCGTACCATCCATCCCCTGATATCTCGCGGGATATGTCGAAAGGAATTCTTCCATCGATCTACGGTGCGTGTGTGGCTCGTGTCACTCGTCCTTTGCTAATTTTTTCACCATGGTCTAGGGTGTTGACAGGTTGGATACCTGAACATATTGACCTACAAAGGTAAGCTTTTCGGTCGTCCACGCTCTGCAAGATGGGTTTGTTGGCGGGATGTTGTGTTGTCACTCCGAATCTTCTGTTGACATGCTTGTACCCCTCTGATGTCGGTGACTGATTCACAGTACTACATTTGAAAGAGAGAGAACGTGGAAGAGGATAATTAATGGGTTCTGGAAAGGTGGGCCCTCGAAAACTCTGGCGGATTTCCCTGGCTAATTCTATCATAGGTCACTGTGTACTCACTGTCGGGACAGATGCCAAGACGACATTAAAAATTAAGGGGGTGAAGTTGTTGCCTTCTCATGATTATGCTGTCGTCGGTAAGTTTTAGTCTTTCCTGTGTTGTTTGCGTTCGCATGCTCACGGATGCCGAACACAGATATCCGGGAAACGAAGGATGAGCGATGGTTGACGTTGATAGACTCAAGGGTGCCTGCGACTGGTTCGTCATTGTTTCCCGGGAACAAGAACAGCTCGAGCACAGTCGATACGCGTGGGTGTTAGAGATTGTCTCCATCATACATTATAGGATTAACTCCGTGGTTAGGTATGCTCGATATGCGGTGGGATGATATATGTGCAACATTCGAAGGTGTATATGTGTCTTGGAACCCGGGACTCTTCCAGAGCAGTGTGAATTTCCATGGGTAAGCCTTTTCGACGGTAATCTTTGGTGATGGGAGGGAAAAATACTCACGTGTTGTAACCCAGGGTGTGGAAACCAGCGAATGAGGATGGCAAAGCGCAAGGTGGTTCCTCTCCCGCGCGTAGAATGCCTACTGAGGGATGGCCTCTATGTTTCAGTACCTGTGCACTACCTCCGGTTACTCTATGAATGCCAGGACGCAGCGGTTGGAGGTAGCGACCCGCTACATATCAGGAAAGATATTTGGGTTCTCTTAACCAGACATTTTTCCAAGCCTTGCAGAGAAACTGAGTACGTCTCGCTGACAGTACGTCCCGCAGACGAGGAAGATTGGAGGGATATATGGTTGAATGCGGGAAGCGCAGAAGTCAGGGTAGGCCCATTTCTGAGCTCTGCTTATCATAGGCATGACTCGTTTCCCTAGTTCCCATACACCACTTCACCGCACGTATTAGTGAGAACCAAGGCTAGAAAGGAGTATTCGACCTCGTCCAGTTCTTCCACTTCCACCAAGATCTCGGGTGCTCTCTCGGTTCTAGCTAGCTACGACGGTCCATTTGACGACGTCTTTTTCACCGTAAATGTTTTCTGCGGTACAGATGTCAAAGTTTGGTGGGACGAATCGTCGGGGATAGACAACTCCATCCATCCAGGGGGCTGTGAGTTTAGTACTGAGGTGCATCTCCTTGTTGAAACGACATGCGTAGACGCTCACGTTTGACATGTCTGACAGGTCAACGGTGCGCTCACAACCAAAAATGCGGGTGGGAACCATGCGCATCCGACGTACATGCTCAACCCCCAGTGGCGCCTTCGTATCCATGATGATAACGCTGTATCGAGTGTAAGAGGCATGGTTGTTCCAGATGGAAGGGCTTCTCAAAGGGATTGTGTTGGGAGTTCGAAACCTGTGGGCGGGAGGATCAAGGCGAGCCAAACGGCCGTCGTGGTACTGAGTGCGCAGGGCCCCAAGGAGGTACCACTGAATGTGACCGCAGTCTGGTCTTCCGGAGAACGGATTGTCGAGTGGGTACTTTTGTCATGTTTTCGCTCTGATACTCATCGTAGCTGGGTAGGCTAGCACAAAAGGATGTGGTTACTTCCTCCGGCGCGTACACGTACGGTCGGGCAAGAGCAGTAGGAAACATGATACGTGAGTCCCGATACGCTTCTTTCTGCGCCGTCAAAGTTGACGGGGTGAGGAAGCGGGCGACTACACTGTGATCCTTTCCGCGTTTGAACCTCAGATCCATCTCGGGCAATTTACGCTCAAAGCTGAGAGTTCACACCGGTTTGACTTCAAGGCCATCCCACAAGAAGGGGCGGGAATGTACACTAGGGTTTCGAGAGGGCAATGGTGCGTAACGATGCCATCCATCATTGACGATGTATAATTCTAATACTGAACGAGGGTCGAACTCTCGGCTGCTGGGGGACCGAGTCACGGGAAATACCATTCGAATCCAATCTACGAGGTCCAGCTCTCGTCGAGTGCAAAGCTTGGGTGCGTTGACCTTGACCAATTACTCGTCCTCTTTTGATCGATGACTTACATATCCGCTCTGGTAGTGCTCGCTTACACCTCGTTCCACCTGCACCTGCTACTGCGCTCAACCTTTCGCTTTTTCTTCCATCTGCTTCTACATCTGGAACTCCTATCCTCGATTGCCTCATAGCTTCCTCAGGTCCCTACAGTGATGCGCTTGCGGGGGTATACATCCCACCCCGTGTGTTGAGCCCAGGTCGATATTGGCTTGTCCCGTCTACATTTGCCGCCGGGGTGCTTGCTTCTTTCCAGCTGGTGGTATATTCCTCCAATTCGAGTTGCACCCTGTCCAAACGACCGTAGCCCAAATGGCTCACCCGGCTAGTCGGACACTGTCCTCATTTCTTTAGAATCGTATGTCACGGTCACCGTAAACCATCGAAGAGTACTATTCGTCTAGTTCTGGTGTACTGTCTTGATGGTCAGAAATGCCGAGCATCGTAGAGTTAGAGAGAGGCGAGAGCAGAAAGTCGTTGACACGTTTGAGCGTTGTACGAGATGGGTTTGCTCGCGGGTAGCTAGATATGATCCACTGAAGGCGGGTTTTGAGCACATCTTTGGCTAAAAGGAAGTCATCGCGTGAGTGCGATACGAATCAAACGCATGGAAAGTCACAGTGACGTACAGATGGTATCGCGTCTGTTTGCTTGCGCACACAATGATCCGTCAGGGCGAAAGAAGAGCGCCAGGGCGGCAACCGCAACACCGACGCTGATGTCTGTCCCAGTGTCACATGCGATACAAACCATACGCCGGTTCTGCAGATGGTGCTCAATGAATGGCATTGACTGCGGCAAGACTTTGGTGAGAAAATGGCGCTGGCCCCTTTTACCCTCTGGTGTTTGAATGGTCAGCGTCTGTATCCTGAGCACTTCCGTGGCGTCTCGCGTGGTGCCTGTCAGAACGCTCGGAACGTTCGGCGTCAAGCGCAAAACAGCAACCTCTGGCCCCGGAGAAGTTTGCAGGGCGGCTACGTTGGAGATCGAGATCCATCCTGATACGTGTTCGATCGGAGCGCCCGAGGGTAGGCTGAGATGCACAACGTCGCTATCGTGCTGCGAGGCATCCGCAACGAGCGAACGGACGAGGTCTGGAAGATCGAGAGCTCCCGTGGACGAGATCGCGTCGTGGTGTCTCCAGTATAAACTCGGGGTGAGACCCTGAGATAAGAAGAGCCTTTGGAGGCAAGCACAAAGTAGAAATTGAATACGAACCATGCCCCAGAGTTCATGATCATCTCCGGATCCTTGGATATAGGCGAATCCAGAAGCTCGACGTTCCATACCATCCATGACTTGTTTGGATGCAGATACGCATACGATCGGGTAAAAGGTGCGGTCAGGGGGTTCTGGGAAGGAAGGGAAGACAGTCGTGGCGGGTGTAATCCATATTGGACGGAGTGGATGATCCAGGTCTGGTAAATGATATGAGGAAGCCTGATAAGAAAGGATTGGTTAAAGGTGTAAAGAGAGGGATGATGGCCAAGGACGGGTACCGCAAGCTGGGAAGCCCATCCGTCAAGCTGGTATTCTATCTGACTGTGTTCCTGTGGGCTGACACTGCCAGGCGGAGTGTAGAGCGAGGTGTCCCAATCTCCGTCGGTCGCTCTCTTGAGACTGATCGCGCGATTGACGACGGCACACCACATCGGGACTGTTTTTGACAAGGCGTCGGGGAGGCGCTTCCCCGCCCTGGTAGAATCCACCAGAACGACCCTGTGATAGGGTTAACTTGCGTTGAAGCGGGGTGAAACACCCACCCCGCATGTGCGACGATCAGGGAAAGAAGGTGAAGGTTCGGCCTGCGTAGATTAAAGCTCCAGTTGTTCGTATGACCATCCGTGGATTTGAAGTAGGCACACTCCTCAGATGCCTGATGCTATAATTGAAGTGAGCGTGTACACTCGGACTCTGGGGACGTACGATCTTTGGGTCCGTATACCAAGCGCCGCAGCGCATGTTGGCTAAGACGACCGTGAGTGTTTTGATACGCGCACATTCGACACATACGAAGCAACGGAAGACTGGAGTAGTGGTTGTGGACCTGCTCAACGAACGCGGCATCTTCTGCGATGGACTGGATCCGATTGAAGATGGACTGGGATTCTTTTCTGAGTTGTTTCTGAACGTCCACCATCACGGCGATGCGTAATAAGGATCGAAACACGTAACGGAGGCCAAGCTCGACGTCCAGGTCAGCGACGAGCCCGCTCTATTCTTTACAGCATCCAGCAGGTAAACTTTTCCGCTCCTTACCGTCGTCGTTCCTTTTCTTTTCCTTCTCATCCCCGTCGTGGTTCTACAAGGTAACCCATGGCGGTTACTGGCCGCCCTACTAACCATTCCTTGTCATTCCTGACGCTCGTTCTCGCTACTCTTCTCGTATGCCGAGTCTCTGCCGTGCCTGCGTCTACTGGCCAACAGCTCACGCGTGTTAACGACCCAGACGTTATCCTCGATAGCAGCAATGGAACGACCGTCGCGTACAGTTCTCTCACTGGCCAGGAAATCCCTCAAGGACTGGCCTCGGATGGCAGTGGCTCGGGCTTCTCGTTGAGTGCCATTTTATGGATAGTCTTCTCCTTTGTCGTCGGCACCCCTCTTCTCCTGGCAGGCTTCCGTGGGCGGCGTTTAACCCTCGCTGCAGCTGTTGGGACTGCAGCCGTGCTCGTCTGTAAGCACACCTTGACCCATCTCACCCATCGTTGACCTGGCACCGTCCCAGCATGGGCTGTCATTGTAAACACCCTGGACAACGTTGGTGTTTCGGACGTTCCTTTTACCATTTGCATCCTCGTCATGTTCGTCATGGGCTTTGGTTTGGGCTTCTTGGAAATGACTCGTGTACTCGCGATTCTCGTCCTGGGCATTCTTGGTGGTCTAGCTATTGGGGTTCGGATCATCCTCCTGCGAAGCGGACTACTCATTTCAGATCCTGATGCCTTCTTCGCCAATTGGCTCATCATAGGCGTGTGTGGCATCGCTGGGAGTATCCTCGTCGTGCGGAAACAGAGATACGGCATAGTCCGTCTCATCAATTCCGTCCTCGACACCTGCTGATAGAATTGCGTTGTAGCTCAACGGATGCGCATCAACCGGATCGTTTCTATGTGCCCTTGGCTTCGACCTCGTTATCAACCAACAATCTGGCATGAGTCGCGGGCTTCGTTTTCTCTTTGACAGAAATCGCTATCATGTTGTGGTGCGATCCTAGTTCATGTTACTAGATGACACTTGTTCACGGATGATGCCTTGCAGGACACCTTGACGAATGGATACTTACCACCCTCAACGACGATGATCATTCTCGCCGTATCTTTGGGAATAACGTGTGTGGCGTTTTTGCTTGCGCCAGATACATCCACTAATTTTTGTGTTCTCATCTCTAGCCCAGTCTTCGCCTTTGCGCAATGGAAAGTCTTTAAACAGCCTTTTATTGGGAGAGCACACGAAACCACTATTGCAACTATCTGCGAGGAAGTTCCTCGAGACGAGGAATCGCTTTCAGTTCCCCAACGGTCGATGGATATGCCTGATACGCCGACGACTGAAGAGTTACCGAAACCACCATTTTCTGATAATGCTAATGTTAAGCAGGGTTAGAATGTTTCCATATCTTCTTTTTACCGCATCGAAGACATCCGGACTTGGTTTACATGGGCACCAGTGGTTATCATGACGCAATTCTGCTATATCTTGTAGAGCCATTATAATATCCTGATATTGTTGGCAGAGCATTGCGCATTCTTTATCTGATATTGCACATACTCATTATCCTCATAGATGGAGCAATGGAACATTTGCTTGTCAAGATTAACTTCTTGAGCGGACAAAGAGCGGAAGATGGTGCTAAGGCGGTGCTAAATAAGGTAATTCACATGTTAAAGCCGCCACATAATCAAGAGGGGTTTATGAGCAGCTCAAGGACAATGACAACCCCACCAACTCATTTGTCCTTTCTCATTCCTTCTGGTGACCTACTCAGACCATGTCGCGAAACAGCGAGAAGAAGCCAGTCGGGTTTGCGACTCACATCACCGCTGGGGGTGTCGCTGGCGCAATGGAAGCGGTATGTGCTACTGAGAACGACTACAATGTACTCACTGTTCGCCAGCTGTGTTGCCAGCCCCTCGACACCATAAAGGTGCGGATGCAGCTTTCCAGGACGGGAAGGGCCCCGGGGGTATGTGCACATGCATACACAATGCAAGCCAGATACTAAGACAATGTAGACGAAACCGCGCGGTGTCATTGCGACAGGCATCCGGATCGTCCGACGCGAAACGCCACTTGCGCTGTACAAGGGACTCGGTGCCGTCTTGTCTGGTATCGTCCCCAAGATGGCCATTCGCTTCGCGAGCTTCGAGACGTACAAGGGCTGGTTGGCGAATCAAGCCACAGGGAAGACGAACGTTGGTAATATTTTTATCGGTGAGTTGACAGTGCCAGGCGCTACGTCTTGTTCATGTCGAATCAGCTGGTCTGGCTGCTGGTACCACGGAGGCGATAGCGGTCGTCTGCCCCATGGAAGTAGTCAAGATTAGATTGCAGGCCCAGCAGCATTCGCTGGTCGATCCGCTGGAAACGCCGCGATATCGTAATGCAGCGCACGCTGTTTATACGATTGTCCGGGAAGAAGGAATATTGACACTCTATAGAGGTGTCACGCTGACTGCTATACGGCAAGCCACCAACCAGGGTGAGCACCAGCGGTGTGCATGTGGTCCAGCTAAATTGTGGCGTTAGGCGCAAATTTCACGGTATACCAAGAACTGAAGAAGATGGCACATCGATACCAGCCTGATCTCGTCGAACTTCCGTCGTATCAGCACATGATCATCGGACTGATATCCGGGGCCATGGGTCCGTTTTCGAATGCCCCTATCGACACCATCAAAACACGTGAGTGGCGGTATGACACACATCAACGCCGAAATCACTGATTGTTTGGGCAAGGACTGCAAAAAAGAGCATGGGAACCGCAAGTGACTGCCTTCCAGCGGATATCGATGATCGCAAAGGATATGTGGCGTCAAGAAGGCGCAACATCGTTTTACAAGGGTATTACGCCGCGTGTGCTTCGTGTTGCACCCGGCCAGGCAATCGTATTTGCCGTCTATGAAAGGATCAAGACGATCATTGAGAATATTAACGTATCGCCTGCCGGCGATCATTATACCGAATAGTGTTTGTCTTTTTTTTTATTTGTGACTCGCTAGCCGTAAAACATCCGCGAGCGTGACAGTGTGACAGATGCTGAGATATAGAATTCCCACGGGCGATAAACATCGGTACACAAGAGCGAGGCCACTAACCTTCTTTCTTTCTTTCGTTTGGCGCGTTTGTTCAACCATTTCTTCACTCGACGCGTCTCTGCTCGTGCGCGATGGCATCTTGGAATCCTCAGCCTGCAGGATTGCAGGAAATTCTTTCGACGATACGCGATTCGACAGACACCCAAAACAAGGTTCAGAGAACCATCACTCATGTACGACGAGCACTCTTCTTGTTCCCGATCTTGTCGTGTTCACCTGGATGTCGCATAGAAACTCAACAACTTCGCGCGTGTACCCGACTACATTGCATATCTGGCCCATATCTTGGCTGCCATGCCCCAGGAGGACGACCAGATTCGGACAATTGCTGGTTACCTCCTCAAGAATAATGCCTATCTCATCCTCAAAGCCTCCTCTGATGTAGCGGAGTATGCCAAGGCCGCCGTCCTCTCTGCCTTCAGTGACCCTTCTGCCTTGGTCCGGACCGCTGCCGGTCAAGACATCGTCGCATTCCTAGGGGTTCTGGAACCTAAAAATTGGCCAGATTGTCTCGAGCAACTCGTCGGTATGCTGGACGATCAAAATCGCCAGGAGGTGAGTCTGCATCTACTTGAAGGTCTGCCGCCTATTTCCTCTGCAACCCTGTGGACACATCATAGCCTGATAGGCTCCATGTTGAATTGGTGCTGCATTGTTTGTTCGTTTGTTCGGGGTACCGTATGACCGTGTTCGGCAGACTGGCAGGATATGCGTTCTGCTTAGTGTGTTGTGACACACTCCTTGGCGATGCCACCGTCGCAACCTTTCACTTCCGCAGTCATCGCAGAGCCTCTTGTTTCATTATCTCCATTTACCTGCTGGCATTGTGGCGATCACGTACTAAACTCGAGTCTAGGCCGCCTTTAGTGTTTTCGAAAAGGCCTGCGAAGACTTTCCGCGTAAACTAGACATCGAGATCAATGGAACGCGCCCCCTCGATTTCATGATTCCAAAGTTCTTGATGCTGTCAGAGCACCCATCACCCAAAATGCGCTCTCACGCAGTTGCATGTTTATCCTACTTTGTCCCAATCAATTCACAATCGCTTTTCGCGCACATCGACACCTTCATCGCCTGTTTGTTCAAGCGTGCATCGGACGACGACCCCTCAGTCCGCCGACACGTATGCCAAGCCCTCGTCCTACTCCTTGCTGCTCGACCAGAGAAACTCATGCCAGAGATGGCCAATGTTGCGGAGTACATGTTGTATTCTACCAAGGACAAAAACGAGAGTGTCGCGCTGGAAGCCTGTGAATTTTGGCTAACCTTTGCCGAGGACCCGGATCTTGCACCATATTTACACCCCCTCCTTGGCAGGGTAGCTCCGGTACTCCTCGATTGCATGGTTTACGGCGAAGATGATCTACTTTGGCTCGAGGGGGACACTGAAGACACTACCGTGCCCGACAAGGAGACCGACATAAAGCCCCGGCATTATGGCGCCAAATCACATGGCCTGGAACGCGAGGGAACCGAGTCTACTGAAGAGACAGCCAAACGTGGTGCATATGGGCAAGAAACGATCGACGACGATGATGACGAGTATGATCTGGATGATGACGACTTTGCTGATGAAATGTCCACCGAGTGGAATCTCCGGAAATGTGCCGCTGCTGCTTTGGATGTATTAGCTGTCAGGTTTGGTGCAGACCTAATGAACGTGCTCCTTGCTCCCTTGAAGGACAAACTATGGAGCACGGAGTGGCTACAAAGAGAGAGCGCGATATTAGCATTGGGTGCCATGGCTGAAGGTGAGACTTGTTTGGCATCCCTTGCTAATCGAGCGCTTATTGGATGATGAGGCTGTATCGACTTCATCGAGGAACACTTGAAGGTTCTCATCCCTTACTTGTTGAATACACTGAATGATCCCAAGGTGCGTTACGCGATACGTGTGCGCGATTCATCCCTTGATTTCAGTCTCCGTAGCCCCTCATCCGTTCCATCACTTGTTGGACGCTAGGTCGTTACGCCAGCTGGTGTACGCAACCAATATCAGAAGACCATAAGAGTCGATATTTC
>JBBPTN010000276.1:0-25154 GCA_038094075.1 Xerocomus spinulosus | reverse complement strand
CCCCAACGTGACATTCGAGACAGTCAGCGGTAGTAAGGCGACGATTGAAGGTACTGTCCAGGCATTCCGAGACCATCGCTGGGTCCATGTCGCCTGTCACGGCGCACAGCACGCGAAGAAGCCGTTCGAGTCCTGGTTCGCGATGGGTGATGGCAAGTTGACCCTCAAGCGCGTCATCCAGGAGCGTTACACGAATTCTGAATTTGCGTTCCTGTCTGCGTGTCATACCGCGCTCGGGGATGCGTCGACGCCGGACGAGGTGCTCCACCTCGCAGCTGGAATGCAATTCGCGGGATTCAATGGAGTGATTGGGACGTTGTGGAGAGTGGACGATGCAGTCGCACATCGGTTTGTGACTCGGTTTTACAAGGAGATGTTCAAACACCCCGTTCTTGATTTCGAGCATGCGGCTGCAGCGCTGAACACTGCAGCGTTGGAGACGGAGGATGAGGTGTCTTTGGAGAAGCGTATCGTGTTTGTGCATATTGGGATATGAGTTCATTCAGCGATGTAAGTTGATGTCATATCGTCTAGGTACCTTTGAAATCGTGGTGTAGGGTTTCTGTACAAGTACTAGTTAGTGTTACTACTTATTACGTTTCTTTATCGGGCACGCTTTTACCTTCTCCACTGCCAACGATGGACTACCTGCGCAATCTTGGCTCTGCAGCTGTGTCAACACTCGTCCAAAAGTCGGGCATCAATTTACCTTTTACCCTCGGTCAAAAAGTTGCCTCTTGCGAAACATTTTGGGTATTATACGACGCCACGAAACGAGTACGGTCCTTTGCATTCTATCTCTGTTACCAACTGACCTCACCAGCGTATTCTAGGACGACGGAAGCCCCGTGTCGGTCTTTGAGTATGATTTCATGCACCCACTCAACAAGTCGACTATCCCCCTCGCCAAGAACGCGTTGCGCAAGCTACGTACTGTCCGACATCCCGATGTGCTCAAGTTCATGGATGTCGTCGAGTCAGAAAGCGCGATTCTCATCATGACGGAACGGGTACGACCACTGTCGGCTATGCTGCAGGCATGGGCATCCAAGAGCCAGCAGGAACGCCACGACTGGCTACTCTGGGGATTGCATCGGATATCAGTATGTTGTTTCCGACTTTGTCTCCGGCTCTACATTTTCGTTTATGATTAGGTTGCACTCGCGTTTATCAACGACTCTGTTGCATCGACTCATGGTAGCGTCAGACCGAACGCAATCTTTATATCGCCCTCCGGGGAGTGGAAGTTGGGTGGTTTCGAGGCGTTGAGCAATCCCAACGACGACAACGCAGTTCTATACGTAAGTCCTCGTCAACTCAATTACGCTGATAGTTGATAGGATGCAGGCAATGGGTGGTTTGATTCCAGAGTCGATGCGCTACGCACCTCCTGAGGTCAAGAAGGGTGACTGGTCCACATTGAAAAGGTGTGGTTGTTTCTACCACACCTGTTAATACTACTGATTGTATGCACAGCGGTCCCGTCTCTGCAGCGGATAGCTATTCTCTCGGCCTGCTCCTGCATTCCGTTTTCAATCCTACCCACCCACCACTGGAAACAACAGAGCCCCCGCACCCACCTCCACAGCTTTCATCGCGTGGTGCTATTCCCCCTTCCGTATTTCCTTGTTTCAAGAAGTTACTCAATCCAAATCCAAAGGGCCGCATGACCCCCAAAACATTTTTGGACAACGGCATGGCGGAGACCGGAGACGGGTCTGGTTTCTTTTGTGGTAACCGGCTAGTGAAGGTGTGTGCAGGCCTTGATAATTTTAGTCTAGGCAGTGAGGTGGAGAAAGCTACCATTCTCCGGTAAGCAAGAGTGATGATTTTAGTGCAACGAGTTCATTGATCGGCTACGGACCCAGCGCACTGAAAGAATCTACTTCTTCGTTTCCGCCTGAATTTGCATCGTTTCGCATTCTTCCTTCTCTCGTGACTGCGCTGGAGTACGGTGGTGCGTCTGCTGCCGCAATCGTCCCTTTGGTTTTGCAGTTTGGAAAGAATGTCTCACCGGACGAATACACGAATATAATCCTTGGTCCGCTTATTAGACTCTTCGCCAATCCCGATCGGGGTACACGAATGGCACTTCTCGATAACCTCTCCGAATACGCAGACAAGCTCGATAAGAAAGCTGTCGTAGACAAAATCTGGCCTAGTCTCGTACGTGTGCTACAGCTTTTCTGTTCCCGTGCGGTGTTGATGAAGTGGTGCAGCAATCCGGCTTTACAGATACGGTCCCTGTGATCCGTGAAGCGACAGTGCGTTCAGTCGACTTTTTATCGTCAAAGGTATGTTTCAACTTCTATAATTACTAACCAATCTCGTAAAGTTAACATGGTGTAGCTCAGTGACCGTATTCTCAATAACGAACTTCTGCGGCATCTTGCACGACTCCAAAGCGACCCTGAAGCGTCTATTAGGACAAACACTTGCGTGCTCATTGGACGACTAGGCCCGTCTCTTGGTTATAATACCAAGCAAAAAGTCCTAGTTCCTGCATTCTCCAAGGCACTCAAGGATCCATTTTTACACGCACGAGTAGCAGGGCTGATGGCGTTCACGGCGACTAATGAATGCTTTAATATTGAAGACGTGGCTGCTAAGGTGATTCCGAGTATTATAGGTGCCACGCTGGACAAGGAAAAGTAAGCACTGTGAACCCTTGTGGTCATGTTGCGTTGACGATTGCCCAGAATCGTGCGGGATCAAGCTTTCAGAGCGATGGAACTGTTTATGAAGCGCTTGGAAGCACATGCAGCGTCCATGGTGGGTCTCAATATCCGTCCACTCTGCTATGGTTCTCATTGTGTAGCCCGAGACCTCATTAGCTGAAGGGGACGGTGCAAATCCACTGCCTTCTATGCCTGGAGGCTTCACGCAAGCAGGTCTTGTCAACTCGGCCACGGAGGTCGCTGGAGCGTTTGCTGGTTGGGCTATATCTTCTCTTGGAAGAAAGGTGAGTACCACGATTTTCATCCTTTCCTCTTACAGGTGTAACCCTATAGCTCAGGGTGACTTGCAAAGCACTATTGCTAGCAATCCTGAAGTGGCCATTCCCGCACGACCCACTAATAACGGTCTTGCCCTTACCGGTGGCAACGTTGACATCCAGCCACGCGCAGCTCCATCGACTAGTTTCGTGCAGCCGAGAGGTCTACAACTTGGCGGAGGCAAAGCAAACGCGAAATCAGTTGCAGCGCAGCTTGCCGAACAAGTTGCTGCCGAGGAAAGAACTAATGCCTGGGATACAAATGATCTGATAGACATGAATGCCGACGAGGGAGATTGGAGTAAGCCATCGCATCTGCCGTCATGTTGGTGCTCATTCGTGTACGTTTTTCTAGGTGCGTTCGAGAGTGCTCCCGTTGCAGCGTCAAAGCGTTCAGCGACGGACCTTGGATTTGGTTCCTCGAGGCCCAGTTCCCCATGGGGTATGGTGGTACATTATTTCCGCCAAAACGCATCAACTTAACCTTTGTCTAGGTGGAGAAGAATGGGGAGCCATGGATACGCTCGCAAGCCCGTTACCTTCTGCCACATCGACCCTGTGGGGTTCGCCCCAGCCACCCTCTCGTGCGCTGACACCTCAAAACCCTACGCAAGCTCGAAAATGGAGTGGTACGCATGTCAAACCGACTGCGATTTCGCCTGCCTCCAGCCATCGATCTACCCCCATATCATCGCCGCCGCCTCTACTCGCGGACTCGGAATCAGCTGCCAAGTCAACGGGTGGACTGTCCAAGGAAGAAAAAGCGAACGAAATGGCGAGAAGGAGAGAGGAACGACGTCTCGTACGTGTCTTTTTAGCGTGTCTACACCCAGCTGATGACGGTCATAGCGGATCGAAAAACTAAAGGAGCAGAAAAAGAATGCGGCGTCGGCGAACAAGTCATGATGCACGACTGGAGGTGCGCACGACGTACGGATGTTAGATCGGTATAGGACATATACACACCTCACTCGGTCTGTCCTTGTCACGCTGTAGGATGCCTATTTCGAACTCACTGGTTGAGTCTTGCTTATCCCCACGTAATTGTTCATATATATCCTGCCTACGAGCCCAACCGACGCTCAACGCTTCTGATTGGGAGCCAGTGTTGGAGGTAGAGGCTGAAGGGATCGTCGAGTCGCCCTATCTGGTCATGATGTCACGTCACGTCACGTCTTTCCAAAGTCACATTCTCGCACCTCTCAGTGACTCCCGTTCTGACCATTACTACGCCTTCGCTAGCGTACTTCAGGGGACCCATCAGCTAACAAGGGTCAAAAGAAAGGCGTATCGTTGTGCCAGGCGAGACAAAAAAAAAACATCTCGGCAAGCGTTGCTGAATTCGTGCTTCTTCAATCAACTCTCTCGCCTTGTGCGCTGACCCTAGCCTTGTAACCTCTGTAGTTGGTTTGATGACGAACTTCGACCACCCGGACGGAAGGCTCTCACATGGTGTTTGTCCAGATAGATGCTCGTTTCGAGTGCCGCGGTTACATGGCATTGGTATCGGATTCAAAGCACCGTTTTGTTCATGATCACGCTCCACAAACAAAATTACAGCAAGCGTTGTAAGGTGGCGATACGTCAGTGTCAGTGCTCACCAGGGTCGACCACAACTCACCTTTTTATTTGTCTTCTAGGTTAGATTGGCAGATGCGCCTTGCGCCCGTGTTACCTCGCCACTTACGCAAGAAATAAAGTCTACTTCCCATGTTGATGTGGGCAGCACGTGCGTTGATACTCCACTATTACCCCACCATGTCGATGGCTTTTCCACGACCTTACGCGATCAGCTCAGGTTTTCTGGCAAACAGGGATTCGGGCTGTGTCATTACTTGCGATCTTTTGCCTGCTATCGACCTTGCGATGCAATCTCCGTCAAGTCTCCCACTTTGCCGCTTGTTTTTCTGATCGAGAACTGCGACTTCCCGATTTATTGTCAAAGGAAGACACGCTTGTGGAGCGGGTATTTACGCGGGCGGCCCGGGAGTGGATGTCTGAGCATCTATCGATCCAACCCTTCCTATGACCGTATAAACTACCAGCCGAACCACGATACCCATCGAGACTGGTCAAATAATGGGTTCCTTCACGCGCTGCCTTTGTCGGACTTCCTTCAGACAGATTCATCATCTCTCATCGTTTACTCGTAGGAAGCTCGAGAGTCGAGATTGTTCCGGGCACGTCTCATTGTGGCTCTCGATGAGGGTGTCGCGACTCGGAATAGGGCAATAGAATCATTTAGCATGCGACATGCCAGTCGACTCCAGTCGTGGCGAAACGTGGTGGCACAAGCGATGGTAAGGATAATCTGGTATCGGTGGTGACGCGCGGGGTCTAATTTAACCTAGCACAAGACATCATTGACGTTCAAAAGCACGTGGAACCTTTGCCTTGGAGGACAATAACAACGCAAAGAAAATGACGCTAGTGAGCACCCTTTCGCACAAACTTTCCCGAGAAAAAAAGACGCACGCAGACAAGCTTTGGCTCATTTCCCTCACGTCCCGTTTCTCGCCTACACAGTATCCAAGACACGCTTGGGGGGGGGTCCATCGTTCATTTCATTCCCGTGCGCACATGACTCGGAATACGTACAAGCGCGAATGACAGCTTCTCGCCTCTGTGTCAACTTTTCACGACATTTTTTGGTCCGCTCCGAGTCGCGTTCACGCTCATCTCCGAGGTCTAGCCAAGGCTGTGAGTCTAGTGGGAAACGCGGGCGAGGTCACGGGGTGCAGGCACAAACGCAGAGGACACGTCGCCGTGACGGATCTCGGATCTCGATTTCTCAGAGGGCCTCGGCCGAGTCTCTCCTCTCCGTGACTCGGTGTGAAACGCCACCGGCGCGCAGGCAACGCCATGACGCGCACCGTGACAAGGATTTGAAAATGGGGACCGCTGTTATGGAGGTATGACTCACGCGTGCGTTCTTGCGCGATGGGTGTGGGTGCATGTGTATTTGTGTCCGTCGCCTTTACGCCATCTTGCCATGCTTCGGTACTGACTCTGTGGGGTTGCAACAGGTGTCATGTTTGAGGCACAATCTTTACGTGCCTCAGATGTTGGCGATATTGTCTGGGTTACTCGCTGTCTTGTCTGCCAAAAGCGCGCGCAAACGCCACGGTTTATCTAGTAAAACCGAAAATCAAATCTGGGAAAGTTGGTAACAGTTGAGAAAGTGGACGCGAACTCTGTTACGCACAGTTTTGGTGAGTCCAGAGAAATAGGAGCATGGTTTAAAAGCTCTATTTTGGTTGGTCATGAAGAGAATGGTTAAACATCAACGCAAATATACCGTTGAGGACATGAGCACCCTCACAAGACGACATGTGGTCATCGTCGTGATGATACTCACTGGACTCCATCACATCACTGTCTTTTTGAACATATTCTCTTGCAGTGTCACTGATAATATGACACACAGTGGGGGTTAACATGACCACTCCAGGATAAAGAATATAAAATGGGTAGCCTGCGAATATTGTGGCTTGCGGCTGCAAGCCAAATCATTTCTCTCTCAAGGTGAACACATTCGAGGCGCAAGACTTTCATTATCCACCCACAGGATGTGGTTAAATTCGAGACCATGGCATGCTGTGGGTGTCTTTTCAATGTCCCGCCGACCCGACGCCAATGTGTGGTCGGCCGAGCCAGACCGTTGCAAAAAGTGCAATACAAGGTTTGTCACTGCTCTCAGTGAACTATCAATGCTTGTTGGATAGAGCGTACTCACGATATCGGAATAAATAAATTCCTTGGCGCTACACGGCACGACGACCCGAGGTACGCGTCCAAAACGTCATGTTCCGAGAACTTCGTGGGTCTGTAGCGCTGTACTTTGTGGCATCGACGCGATCAGCGACTCGATTTAGAACTCTGAAGGTAATCTGTCGTGTGAGAGGAATGTAGATGAATTGTCCGAGTGGTGTGGTGTAGTGATGAAGATCCGCTGCCACAGCATTAACGACATCACAACATGGTCACGGTCTTTCCTGTACGTTAGTATTGGTGGGACGAGTGATTGGATTTGGTTCCTCGAGACTGCCCAAAGACCTGGGCAAGTTCTCCGTCTCATCGGGTACTAGAAACGGAAAACAACTTGGTCAGCGAGATGATACCCGTTGCCCCCATTACCTGCGCGGGCCATACCCGTACCCAAACACCATTCGTCCACATCATCGCACCACGTCCTCCATCATGGTCCTGCGATCGCCAAATCCAAACACGTTTGGAGCATGGATGACGTCGGACTTTTCACTTGTAGACATGTGACTACGAAAAGCGTCTTCTGCTGGACTGGAAGGGGGCCTCGAGGCCCTCGTGCAGCTGCGCCCGTCGTGTCCGCGAATACCCCTCTACCAACGCCATTGCCTTTTTTTCTTCTCTTCCCCTGTCCCTTGACTGCGGCACGTTGAGTGAAGTGGACGTTTGACGACGTGCTGTACGCCTTGTGCTCAACCGCTTGCGAATCTCGTGTCGCGTCCTGCACCTTTGAGCCAAGGAGCTTGACAAGGTCATCCCCGGATCTCACCGGCCCGCTCTTCCACTTGCCCGGGTAGGTGGTGCTTCTGTGGGATGATGATAAGGTAAGGCCAGGTAAACGTACATAGGCCCGATGTGCGCCCAAGACAAGGCTGTCCTCGCACGATGTGCCATACCTGGGTAGAGAAGCCCAAGTCAAGGGAGCGTGTGTGACTGAAAATAGAAATAGACGTGACTTGGCTGGGCAAAACTCAATTACACATGCCTGAATCCAAACTTTGCTGCTGCGATGGATCCGAGCCGTCTTCAGGAAGACTCAATAAACAGGTGCGATTGGGATCGAGAGAGTAGAGATGTGTGATAAAAGAGTACAGCGTTCCTACAGTTTGCAAAAAAAGTCGCAAAAGCCCAACAACCCCATTAGTCGTGATTTCTCGAATGGGTATCAAATCAGATAGGAACGACCGACTTCGATCCAGCTTGCCACGGGAAACCCCATTGGAAAGTACATCGGCCGCGTGTCGAGACAGAGGGACAGACACATCACATGCCATACTTTCGCTTGAGGGCTGCCCATGAAAGTGCCGCTGTTCGATGGGACGTGACGAACTGATTCATGTCGTGTTCCGGCACACGGTTGATGTCGAGTCTGTTCCAGTATCGACAGAGGGTATAAACGATATCGTTTGCGTCGCGGTCAGCACCGCGTCTGTATTGTCTGATCAGTTTCAGCAGGCGCAGAGATGGAGGTTGACTTGCATTGACCAAGCTTTCAGCTTATCACGGACGAATTCCGAGAGGGTCAGAAAGGGAATGCCTTTGATAGGCATGGTCGTAGAGTTATCCAGACGTCGAGGACCATGTTCTCCGGCAGGCAGAATCTCAATCTGGAATGTGTGGTGGGGCATGGTGACGTGCACGAGAAAAGAGGGCGTGCTCACTCACCTCGATGGCGGGTATGAAACGACGATAGGTAGCATGCAGGCTGTGTTCAGACGTGTCAGAAGATGACAGGCAAAGAAAGAGGGCGCGTACCGGTTGCTCCATGGAGAGTGTGTCGTTGTGAAATACTCGCTGTTCGCGACCGCTTGACGGACGCGGCGGAAGGGGTGGGTGGACCCACCCTCGACGATGCAGAATATTTCCTGTAGAGAGAGATGAGGACAGTCAATGGAGGAGGAGGAGAAACAGACATCGCAGCGTGGGCTGTCAGACATGATAGCGGTGAGTACGCTGCCATGGAAGGCATGGGGGATGGAATGCACGCTCAGGAGCTGCGAAAGGGCCATGGCGGCTTCGAGGAGTCTCCGTGTTTCTGAGGCCATTGTGGGAGGAGGAGGAGGAGGAGGAGGAGGAGGAGGAGGAGGAGGAGGAGGAGATGGGCGGAAGGTGGACGGACGGCATCGTAAAATAGAGGGATTTTGAGGAGGGCGTATGTGTGTGGAAGGTGATCTCCATCGGATGCTACCAAACTCGGACTTGTCCGATGCGGGGCAGCCAAACTTTGAACACGCCCCCTTTTATTCCCATATTTGGTCTGGGGTAACCCCCCGCATTTTATTATCCTATTCGACATTTCCTGTGCAAATTATTTTGGTCCTTTTTTCTTCTTGATGCTCTCCCTCCGCCATGTAGCGTCCTTTCGGTCCCCGCTCTGCTCAGCCCGTCGTCTGGCATGGACATCGACCCGCATACAGCCTGCACCGACAGAGGAGGATACCAAGGCAGTCATCCTCGAGAAAGTCATGAAGAGCAGGCTTCCTTCTGATCTCATGTTGCGCTGTACGTGACCCACAGTCTCCCGCTCATCCACCTACCAACGCTCCTCACATCACGTTGCTAGGCACCATCATAGACCAACAAGGTCTTGTTTGTTTTCCCATCTCTCACCATTGTCTCACGACGTAATCGCATCGCCTAGGCGCGGTAAAGAGCATATCAGGCCAGTTCAAACGCTCAGATTTATGCAATGAACACCGTTTGAACGTAAGTCTGTCAAATCGTAATTGACTTGTGGACGTCATACAGCCATCCGCTGACGTTTCTCATCAAGCCTCGTGACCTCCGCAAAATAGATTCCCGCATACCAAACTTGGTCCCTACCATCCTCATCCGTAAAGAGGCCATTCTAGTCCGTCTCTGCTTCGCACATATCCCTCTTCCTCATCTCCTTTAGTTCAACATATTACATATTAGAGCCCTCGTAAAAGCTGACACCGTCGTTCTCTTTGATACCTATGGATCAAACGACTCTAGGCTGCACTCTGTCTTCTTATATCACCTCGAGGTACGCTATCAGCGCGGCACGTCGCTCCTTGTTCCCTCACGTTCTGCAGCACAATCTCAAGGTCCGTGGTAGCGGCGCTCCTTACGAATTCAGGTGGGTTAATACGATTGGCCTGCAACGTTTTCCCATATCTTCTTTCATATCAACCAGAGCGATAGAATCTATCCTTCTCTCCGTCCTAAGTGCACTCGAGGCAGAAATGGTCTTCATCCGGAATCTCGTCGGAGGCCTCTTGGCTGAGCTTGAAGACGATATTAATCACGACAAGTTTAAACGACTTCTCCATTACTCAAGACGCCTCGCTGCTTTCAAAAATCGCGCAACCTTGGTATTTTCCCTCTCACGTTTGTCCCTATTCCACTTCATTGTCGTTTGCAGGTCCAGGAGGCCCTAGAAGAAGTGTTGGAACAAGGTCTGTATTCGCCTGTGCTTTGTTCCTCTTCCAACTGATGACATTCAGATGAGGATTTGAACGCAATGTACCTCACGGATAAGAAAAACGGTACCCACCGTGATATGCACGAGCACGACGAACTAGAGGTGCTACTAGAGTACTTTTCCAAGCAAGTGGAGGAAATAGTTAACGAGGCTGAGAACATGGAAGTGTGTAACGATGATCGTTCGCAATCGCAGACTGACCCAAACGTTGAAAAAAGGCCAATGTCCAATCTACACAGGAAATCGTTGAACTCATTTTAGACTCAAATCGCAATGCACTCCTCGCTTTGGACCTTAAAGTGCGCCTTTTCGAAAAAGAGTGAATTCGGAGAACTAAGAATAAAATAGGTCTCTATTGGAACTATGGGACTTGGATCGGGCGCTCTTGTTGCTGGCCTCTTTGGAATGAATGTATGTGGATGTCTTCTTCTCCCACAAACCCTTTCTGTTTTTGGCTAATCGAGCTAATATGAAATTGGTAAAGTTACAAAGCCACATGGAAGATATGCCTTACGCCTTTGCGGCAATGTCAGTTGCTTCGTCCGCTATCGCTGCACTGGTTGCTTGGGCGGGCCTCTGGAGGTGATGACTCCGCTTATCTATCATCTCTGCGCCACCGTTCTCACCCGCTGTTCCCGCAGACTCGCCAAAATACGCAAGGTCGGTCTGACAAGCTCACATAGGACTACGCGTGGTGTTGCAGATTCCAAGCCCAGTGCGCCTTGGATACCCTTGCCATTGCGCCGCCGAAATCCCGACGGGTGGTCGTGAGAATGGATGCAACGTATGGACCCTTGTACACAGCTCGATTCTCGACATGGTTCTTCCCTTATCGCGTACGATGCCATCTCCTGTCGGCCTCGCTAATGGGCCTGTTACTGCCATGGATCAGGATCAGCCTGACCGCGTGTGCGTCATCATTTTTCCGGCCTACATGTCGCATCTCCGCGCACGTACGAGGGAGAGGTCGGACATATTTCTGTCTTTTTTATTTATTCATCCCCAGATCCATTTCCGTGCTAGTCCAGAAGTGTAGAAGAGAAAAAAAAGGACGACGATCGGTGTATGCCGACACTCGACTGCGCTTGAGGCGAAAGCGGTTTCGGACGATGACCATCTCCGCCGTTCCGTCGCGGCGCAGTGGGAGCAAGAACAATAGGGAACCCGATGTAGACGCGCCGTCACCTCGGTGATATGTACGACCGAATAGAACGTCTATCTGGAACGTCGTGGGTCACTGGGATCCCAGATAATCCCTCCCGAACGCCCGTCGATACACGGATTCGGATGTCTGAACGAGTTGTTACGTATTGGTGTCGCCCTCCTCGCGGTACCATTTTCGGTTTGATCGTGATCGTGATGATGAGGACGTCTCGCACGCCGCTCCCTGGCTTGTCCAGGGAGAGTTGGACAAACGAATCAGAGGGTGCGCCAAGATGAGGGGATGGTAACACGCTCTGTCCACCACTGACATCGGGTGTGCACGCCGAAGCTCTGAATACAGTGGGGTCGATGTGGGTGTTGAGTCATCCTCGTGTTCGTCTTCCGACTCGACCCGGTCGGGTTTCCGCAAGGTTCCTATCCACAGGCGGTGGTGTATAACGTGGAGACGGCTCGAACGAAACGGGTTAGAGGCAAAGAGGAAGGGTGCGCAAAGCGATCTCCATGTTGGAATTTGCAAAAAAGCGGGTGCTCCGTCGACTCTGATAGCAAAGATAGAGCACGATGAGGCGGTGTCGCAATGCCATTGGAGGAGAAAAGGTTAAGCAGAGCAGCACGGCCGCATTACTACACCGTAAAGGAAATCATGACAAATATCAAAACTTGGATGGGCAACAAAATAAATTGCCATGTTTTATTTTGCTTCCATCCATATTCAGGTGCATAGATAAAGCTTGTATATTTGTGTCACATCCATATTATCTTTGCAGATGCTGTAATGACATATGGGCATCCTTATCTGCCCTTCATTTTGCAACACAGCCATTCTAGGCACTTGACAGCTGCATGTGAAGTCAAACTCAAGACCAACCAGGTCAGATGTGTTCCTGGTGAGCCTTAGTCACCCATCTTCCTTGTCCAGTCACTTTGTAACAAGGTTGTGTCATAACTCAAAACTGACAAAACATGTCTGGTCTCCAAAGGATAAAAAGTCTCTTGACAAGGCTGATCCCATGGAACCAAGGACTTGAAGCAATGGTGGTCGCTATCACCGAGTACGCTGTCGGGTATCATCCTCGCCATCCCGATTCCCGAGTCGGATACGAGGTGCGACCGCTCGGTCAAAGGCGAGATTCCCATCCAGCATCAACTCACTCGGTATCATTCCAGCACACGAAACGTGTCTCGCAAGGTGATCGGAGAGTGCCGACCTCTAGAAGCGAACGCGATACCGACGCCGACGGACATCTCCGTCGCAGAAAAAAAAAAAAAAGAAAAAAAGAAACAGGGAGCGAGAGACGACCGGGGATGTCGGGCGCGTGGTAGACGCGTGACCCGTCTCCGTCGTCCGCTTGACAATGACGCGCTCGGAACGTGTCTGATCGCGTTCGGGTGATGCCCAGTGGTGATCTCCGCCAGACCCTCTTTTGCATCTGTTTTTCGTCGCCTGTCGTGGCGATCACGATCCACGCCCTGGACCTGACGCGGATCCAAGCATCGGAACCGAACTCGCTGGAATCAGCAGAGAGATGGGGTTGGACGAGCGCGTCAGAGGGCGTGGTGATGCATGTGCGTGATGGTTGCTGGATGCATGTCATCGATGGCCGGGCGGGCTTTTCGTGATTGGACGCAGGGAGGTTGAACGGCAGATGTGGGAACAGCGAGCGTCCCGGAATGCTTATCGTGTGTTTCCTTCCGTAGGTTCCCTATCGCACAGGACGCCAGCGCAGCGGTGGGTCTGAAAACAGGCATTGGCCAAAACAAGGCTCATCCCGCGTCGAATTTGAAAACTTGCGCGCAGCTTGTGATGAGACGCGGCGCATTGATCACGGGCAAACGACGTTTGGAGTGGCGACGATATCAATGTGCGATCGTACGAATACAGGCATTTGCATAGCTATGATAACGAATAGAGGATAATATATGCGCACGCCACCGATGGGCGTATGAACCCAGGAGGAAAAAAAAAACCGCGTCCACGCGAAACAAACATGAGATGAACAAAAGAAAAGCAGTAAAAACGACGCACGTTTACCGTGCTCGCAGACGCGAAGCAGGGGAAGAAGGGGTAAGGGGTAAGGGCGATCGATAAGCTACATCGAGTGGTATACATATATGTTCAAGTCCATGCTCAAGGATCGCCAGGATTGGACCACTGCAGAGCACGCTTCCGAAAAGGGTGTAGAGCCCTTGGAACCCGGAAGACAATCTGAAATGTGAGTAGTGCATGATACGATGTACGACCCTATCATGTGTTTTAAAAAGATGTAACGAAAAATACGAAGAAGAGAAAGAAAGGAAGAGAAAGAAAAGCAAGCAAAGGATGGGACCCACGACGAGGGGGCACAGCCCACACCTCAATCTTCAGGTTGTGGCGGAGGCATGTCCGGGATGAGGTAGTGCAAAGGGCGACCGTCCCCAAAGCTCGCCTTGTGCAGTAATTCCGGTGGACAGTGTTCCCCTCCCGTCTTTCCTGTTCGTTGTGAGTGCGAAGACTCGGCACCTGCCGTGAACGTGGACACCGAGTCTGCGTTTGTGTCTTCGAGCAACAGCGACGGATCATACTGGGGGACGGGTTTTCGGGATGTGCGGCGCGTGGTCATGGAGACAGCACCCGCTGAAACAGAACGGTTGACAGGCGTTGCCGTTACGGGCGAGAGCGCGTATTCTTCCTTGGACTGAGCGAGCGTCGGCGACTGGGGAATGCGGGAAAGGCTTGGAGGGGGCAGGGTGGGCATAGAGAGGCGTTCGCTGCGGCGTCGGACGATGGAGGTTTCCATCGAGCATCGGATCCGCTGCGCTTGTTGTTCAAGGCTTTGATTGGATACACGCCGAGGGGTGGAACGAGTCGGTGTGCTTTCGTCGGTAGCAGTAGTGGGGGTTTGGGTGGTATTAACCGAGGCACGACGGTCGTAATGATAGTGAACGGGTGTATTTAGAGCGTCAAAAGGACTCATGCCTGAGGAAGAAGCAGGAGAAACAAGTTTTTCCTCGGCGGTGATGGCGACGTCCTCATCAGAACCACCAGGTGTAGATGCTGCAGACACTTTCCCGACAGTGTCACCTTGAAGCGTGGCTCCCGATGATTCTGAACGGGTGTGGAAATGGTTGCTTGCGACGGGAGGGCGACTATTCCCTGGTTGGAAGCTGGAGTGTGCAGATTTTAGTGGTCCCCATTGCCCATTTTTACCCCCATCGCCTCCAACAGACCGTTTTTTTCGTCTCCACAGGCACACCCCTGCGATGATAACCAGTGCCACACCGACAACACCGCCGACGACACCTCCCGCAATAGCACCCACGTTCGATTTTGATGTCGCAGACAAAGCACTTCCAGTCCCGGAAGAAGGGTTCGACGAACTGGCAGACAAACAAGCGACGTTGGTTCCGTTGGAAACAAAAAACGGTGTAGAGTTCCCGTCGAGATTGGGCGTGGTGAGCACCAGAGCCTCTATCTCGTACCAGCCCTGAGTGACGTTGACAGACGGCCATGTCCAAGACCGTGCAGAAGTGTTGGTCGCCACTAGTTGCTGCTGAAGCGTGTTGTTCGCTGTGGTGGACCTCGCCTTGATGGTAGATGAACTGTTGACGACGCCGATGTTTGTGATCGACAGAAAGAGCTGGGCTTCCGTGCCGGTGTAATTCCATGAAATTAAACCTGACTTGCACGTTGTCATGTTTTGTACGGTAAAATTGATAGCGCCTGGGGTAGGTGAGGCATGGGCCGTGGTAGAAGAAGTTGCGGAAGGTGAAGCTGAGGTCGAAGAAGAGAAGGAGGAAGAGAGAGAAGACGAAGGAGTGGAAGAAGGCAGGTGAGAGCTGCTTGTAGTGGGAGATGGAGATGGCTCACTGCTTGACGTCGGCGACATCGTAGTGGTGGATGTCGACGACGAAGGAGTTTGTGAAGAGGCTGGACCAGGACCCTGGGAAAGAGGGTCGATGGATATGGGTCCCTGGCGAGCCTCGTGTTCGCGAGCAGGCCGTGCGGCTGCGACTGATGTAACGAGGTGAAGACACAGCAATAGTATGGCTCGCTGAAACATGTCGTCACCCAACCAATGAGCGTTTCAAAACCAAAGAAAAAGAAGAGCGAGGCAACGAAAAAGTGTTACCAAAAGTGCTAGTTCGACTAGCCAATGACCAGACGGAACGTTCCTAGGAAGACAGAAAGCCAATGGACAAGGCCACAGTCTCAACGACGGCGAGCTGGCGTAAAAAAGACGGTGGGGACTGGGAGAAGAGCCAAGATTGCTGTTGCTTTACAACAACAATAGCCATTTACACATCCACGTGCTTGATAGCTGATAGGTCCGAAATGACTGATGGCTGTCTACGCTCGATAGTGACACTGACATCATCGATAATTCCGTTCATCATCGAGTACACTGCAGGTACGATGAAGAGAACTAAAAGCTAATCAAGTCCCCCTTGCATCGGATTAAGGAGAAGTGGTAGTGCACGGAATTACGACCGCCAGCGGAAGATGGGATGAGATGAGGCACACATCGACGACTACAGCAGCCTGGTTCAATGGTCTAGTGGTTATGATTTCTGTCTTACACACAGAAGGTCCTGAGTTCGACCCTCAGTTGAACCAACTTTTTAGACCTATTCGGAACGGACCAGCAGTCTCAAAAAATTCTCTTTGTAAGATGGTCAGTAGTAACCTTTCTTTTTCTTCCATTGTTTTCCTGAAACCCCTTCACTAAACCCTTTTCCTTTTCTCACCAAGACATCCAAAAAGCGTTGACAAAAAGCTGAGTATGATCCGGCCCGTTTCAGGGAGACACCCCTCCGCCTCTTTTGGCGCGAGTACCCAGAGACTGGAAACTCGCCCGCAAGTGTTGAAGCTCCGTATGACACACACAGCCCCGTCAGACCCAAGACTCAGCTTAGCCCCATATGCAACACAAGAGGGAAACCCGCGACCCAGCGAGGAACGAAAGGAAACACGGCTCCGTGCACGCGCGCGAAAATAATGCAAAAAAAAGAGGGACAGATCTCGACACTCTTGCCTCTGGGCATTTCAAATTCCGGGCGTCGCGCGCATGTCCCTGGGTGGGGTTTTGATCCCCCTTGGTTTTGGTGCGTATATACGGCTGATGGGTGGCGTTTTAGGTTTGCCCATTTAGCAGTCTCTCAACGCTCGTGATGGCGATCTCTCGCTCTCTTGGAACGGGGGGCCGTGTGTAGATAACGCAACCCTCATGCGCGGAGTCCGCCATTTACGTATCGTGCGGGGAACCCTCGGTGCACAACGCTCCTAGGGTTGTCTGTGTAAGCCAAGGTCCGACGGATCGCCCTCAGCGGAAGAGTTGGTCCCGAAACTCGGCTACTAACAGTGACAGGATCGCGACAGGGTTCCTATTTGCTATGGAAAGGGCATGCACGGATGCAAAAAGTTGGAAAAAAAAAGGTCTGCAAAGATATGCTTCAGGTGGTCTCGTGCCATGCAGATCCCTTATCTCCGTTGCGAAGCACCTCCATTATCGACAAATGACGACCTGAGGACTGTGTTCCATTCACTGGCAAAGGTCGTTCAAATGAGTACAAGATCACTCCTCTTCCCGAAAGAGAACAGAATGCATGAATTTATGAGCTGCAGATAGTGTAGGGATATCATGACAACATGAACAAGTGATTAAATCCAGCAGCAGAAAGGCGCCTGTACGTTTTCGAGCATCCAGGACCTGCGCGGACCATCCAAGAAAATACAGCACACTGGGGAAGAGAATGAAAAATGAAAGAAGACGCAAGTAGTCGTTGCGAGTCGTGAATAACATCCACCCAACACTTTATGGCGAGTCCGAGACACCTTCTCTAAGCTCCTCTTCCACAGCTTTGCGTCCTTGCTCAGTGAGAACGGGTATTCCCGAGTGGATATCCTTGTCAAAGTACGTGGGTATAAAGCTGGAAAGGGGTCAGAGCCGAGTTTTCCTTGCCGCACACACGAGGCTACTTACGTTTCACCCTTGCGTTTCCGCTCGGCTGCCTCATCGCGTTGCCTCTGCTCGAGTAACAGCTTGTGCTTGTTCGCATCTCCATATTCCTTGGTGAGCAACCCGGTCGTGACGTTCTCCCACAACTTGCGGCTTTCCGTAGGCAGCTGCTTTTCGAGCGGACGCACCACCTTGGGTATGACCTGTAGCTTATCGAGGTCGACCAGCGTGTTGTACTCTGTTGAGGACACGGACAGGCTCGAGGATGATGGATTACGTCGCCACCGGATGTGGTTCCGCCAGCAGCCATCAAAGAAGGCGACGACGCGCGACTGGGGGACATGCTTGACCTTGGTCCACTCCTCATGTTCCGTCGCATCTTCGTCGTACGTGTGGATGACACCCTCGACGAGGAAATGGGCCCTCCCAAGCCACGACTGAGTCCAGGCCAAACGACATGAGACAAGAGGGTGATCGTGAATTCAGCAATCGACGTACCTCTTCCTTGTACTCTATCACTGCACGGTAACATTCTTTCCCCTTTCCGCCTTTGCATGTGATGATGGTAGAGTCTGCGACTGTGATATAGAAACTGCCCCTCAGAATTCCGTTGACACTCGCAATGGGGTGGGTGATGTGGTATTGTTCTCCTTCGCCTGGACCACCGGTGATGTCGATATAGATTCCCTTGTTGTACGAGCCTGGTATCACGCGCACCGTCGTACCAGAGACCTTGGCAGATATTTGGTCGATGCCTCGCATTTCGATAGACCGAGATGGGCATGTGGCGTAATAAGCGGAAACAGGTGGGTGGTGTGAGACTTGTTCGGTTATGTACACCACACGGACGGGGTCAGTATCCGAGCCGTTGGCAGCAAGGGAGAGGCTCGACATGCGTCCTGCAAAGTCAGTATCCACAACATGGCCAGGAGAGGTAGGTGCCGTTGACGGGCTGGTCTTGTTCTTGGACAGGAGACTGAGACCACTTCGAGTGCTCTTGGAGCTGTGTCCACTTCGTCCGCTTCTGATACTCAGGGTCTCGGATGTCAAGACGGTGACTGGAACCTGCGGAGAGGTTTGTGTTGCGTGTGTTCCGAGTATGGGGGGTTGTCTTGGATCAGAGGCGTACCGCACGGGAGGAACATCCCAGTGTGCACGAAAGTGTTCGCCAAGGACAGAGTTGTATGGCTTGCATACTTTACCATGCTGCAAGTGCGATGTTTACTCCACACATGCGTGATCGGGTGTGAGCAATCACTTACGACAAACTTGAGGTCCTTGGTAAACGTGAACCGCACAGCAGCAAGCATGCGCTCGAATGCATCGTCCGAATCGTTGATACTACCAAGTACGTGAGTGAGATGAACCGAATAGCCCAGCACATCGACAACACACGTACGCAGCAAAAAGATCGGGCCGATCAAGGTAGTGCCAATACTCCAAGTTTGGCAATGGCTCGAGCAGAGATGCGGGGAGAGACAAACGCCTGGATGTCGAGAAATGGTCAGTGGGTGCAGCCAAGTTGATGTACACCACACACATCGCGGCAATGTCTCTGACGCCGAGACACTTTTTAACGAGTTGTATGATCATCTTTAGTCGTCCACCTTCCCCAGCGTCTGCAGGTTCTTCTGGCACAGACACGGGTGGACCAGATGGATCCTCGTCCACAGCAACGGCAGAGTCGGGAGTTGGTGCGAGATCGTCCAAGGTGTCGGCCATATCGTGGTTTGGGTGGTCGTGGAGGAGAAGAAAAAAGTGTCTTGGTAGTCGAATCCCACAAGGATGTGGTTGTAGTAGGAACTGCACGTGTGTGCGCTTGTCAACCGAGTAGTATACTACCAATATTGACTACACTAGGCTACACTACCCGAAATGGCACGTGAGACTTTGCCTGCTTTTGCACCTTCACTTTGCTTTCGATGGTGGACGATAAGTACATTGGGCTGGCCCTTGCTGTCTCTAGCTCAATTGCCATCGGGTCCAGTTTCATCATCACGAAGAAGGCGAGCGTCCAATTGACACTACCATTCGCTTTTTTCAAGGCTCATACGCTCGTCCAAAGGGTCTCACAGATGCCGGCGCACGAAATTCTTCTTATGCCTCTGCATCGGACAATTATGCATATCTTCGGAATCCGACTTGGTGGGCCGGAATATCAACCCGTGTGTACACTCTTCTCTTCCTCTCTCTGGGCTCACCCGTTCCTGCGCAGTGGTAATAGGCGAAAGTGGGTCTCTTGTCTAGATACCATCATTAGACGCTCATTTCGATCCACCAGTTGCAAATTTTGCTGCGTACACGTTTGCACCTCCAATATTAGTAACACCGCTGGGGGCTCTCAGTGTCCTCATTGGGTTGGTACTCTGCGTGTATCAGCCCCCTCAAACTCAACACCACACAGCGCAGTACTCGCATCATTCCTGTTGAATGAAGAACTAGGTCACCTCGGTCGAACGGGATGTGCACTCTGCTTGATCGGTTCCCTTATCATCGTCTTGCATGCACCACCAGACAAGGAGATCCAAACAGTCGACGAAATACTGCACTATGCAGTACAGCCAGGCAAGTCGTCCCCCCGAGTGTTTGTCAAAATGTCTGATTTGCCTCAGGCTTCATGTTGTACTGTCTTACCGTTTTCATTTTTACGTTGGTCATGATTTATAATGTTGTCCCTCGCTATGGCCGCTCCACACCCCTGGTCTATATCTCCATATGTTCCTTGGTTGGTTCCGTTTCCGTCATGGCGATCAAAGGGTTTGGCGTCGCAGTCAAACTGACACTGGGTGGAAACAATCAATTTACACACCCAAGCACATACGTCTTTGGCATCGTTGTCGTAGGCTGCATATTGGTGCAGATGAACTACTTCAACAAGGCTCTCGACACCTTTTCCACAAACGTGTACGTCCTTCCACGCCCACTCTCTTGATGACCCTCATGTGCGCCTTAGCGTGAACCCCATGTACTATGTCGGCTTTTCCACGGCAACGATCGTGGCATCCCTCATTTTATTCCAGGGATTCAACACCACCAACGGTACGAACACGCTGACGCTGCTCGCCGGGTTCATCGTCACCTTTCTCGGCGTCCACCTCCTCAACCTCTCCCGCAAACCAGACCCACCAAAAGCCAACGGCCACTCGGCACTCGAAAGCGGACTCATGAACCCCCGTATGAGCCTGCAAGGCCGTCCGTCGCTCGACGCCTGGGGCGGCACCTCGGAGGTACGCTCGGACGGCGCTCCCCACTCGGCCACGCACGGCCGACGGAGCTCGCTCTACCGCGCACAGAGCAACACCATCTTTGACGCGTTCGAGAGTGAGGACGGTGCGACGACGATGCCTCTCTCGCAGCTCCGGGAGAGCGACGAGGAGGGTGTCGAGGGGACGGAGGACGACAGCGATGCAGACGAGCGGACGCAGCTGCGATCCGCACGGAGTCACAGCAATTCACCAGCGGCGCTGCAGGGCAGTGCGAGAGCGTCTCCTCGGCCGTCTTGAGCGTCAAGACGAGGGAGGACGATGGGGGTGAGCGTGCTGTGTGCATACCACTCGAGACGGACTATGATTACTCTAGAGTTACATTCTATACCTCATTTTGTGAAATTACACGCTCGTTTGGTCGAGTATTGCGCTCCGGGGTGTTACTTTTTGCTGTTGCAAAAGGTTTGAACTGACTGGGGACGCAGCTGGCACGAGTTCCAGAGCGCGTCGGAGCTCTGCCTGAACAAGAACCCGGTTGTGAAAAACGTGCGGACAAGCAATAACATCACGGAACACCACCCGGCGATGAAACGAAAGAGGGATGAAGTTCTACCATGCATACCAGATGTGACGTACGGGCAGAGCGGTGCGGCCTTTTTTCCACGCATCTCTGTCGATACCTCTCTGTGTGGTATCTCCGTGTACGTGTACGGGTAATCGTGCTCGTCGACGCCGAGCAAAAGGTCCAGACCGTTTACAGTGCAGATGAAGAACGACGTCGGATAATGAAGGGTTAACAAAAAGGCCTAGACTCGACGGCGATATACTCGGTGTTCCAATAAGCCACCCAACGCCCGATGGACTTGGAGTCTTCTTCTGGCCCATACAGAGAGCAGCCCAGCACGCGACACGTTTGTATGATCGGCAAACAGGGAGAGCCTGTCACGCAGCAAACACGCGTTTCGGGGGGTCACACGATCAAACGCTAGATGGATCGCCCGGACGGTGTCTAATTAAGAAGAGTTGTTCAATTTGACCGTGTTTCCAAGGAGATCGGCGGTCTAGGCATAGAGGCAAGAGAATGCGCGTGAACGACGACTGCGCTTTGGGTGTAGGACTCTGTGCGGGTCGACCAGAGACAGTCCGCGGGCGAGGAGCTGGGACCGGATGCGGTTGTCAGGAGCTGTCATTGTCAAGGAAAGAAGAAAGGGGATTTGACGCACTGATTGCGCGCGGTGATCGCACTCGGTTAGCTGGCCAATGGCTAATGATATAAACCGTTCGAACCAGTGAAAAAGTCGTGACGGATCACTGATGCATGCGGGTGTCAAATGTGTTTGATGCGAAAATGAAGTACCCTGAGTGGTGTCGGCCTAGTGGTTTGTAGCAGAAAAATACGTCAAAATGATCGACACTAGTGGCACACGACTTGTTTATGTAAAATGAGTAGATTCGACGTTTTCATTCGCAACGAAAACAAATTCTGGAACGTACCTGCGCGATGTCATTGAGATTGTACACGTATGAGAAGCGCCGGGCGCGGTCCCTATTAGCAAATTGAGTGGATGGATAGTTATGTATCAAATTTAAAGAACTGCGTGGGTTCCATTAGTTGCTTCACGGACGTACCTCGTCCCGGAGGAAGACCGTCTTGTCTGCAGGCATCGGCCAGGGCTGCTAGCACTTATGGTCAAGAAGATAAGACAGAAGTCACGCGTCACTAGCCTTCTCTACTTTAGACCGCCATCATCGTAGTCCCTTGGATAATTGCCTCATCACCACTGCAAGTTGGCCCTGTCGATCTAGGTCAGGTAAACAGATTAAACTGCCGCGTATCACCTGGATTTTGAATCGAGATTTCACTCGCGGTGTGAGACGTCTCGAGTCCACTTGAAGCTTCAAGTGCCAAGGTCCGTATTACGTAGCGTTTCAAGTTGGCCCGCAGCAATTGAATACGCACTCGGACTAATAGTCTTACGTTTTGTGCACGACTTGGAAAATCGATTTGGCATCTTGTCGTCGTCAAGAGCACGTTCTCTTGAAACCTCCTTTGCTTGCGCGTGCTGTCAAGTTCCCAGTCATTGGTTCATGCCATGTGACCGTCTCGTACGTCCCATAGGTTCAGGATGCAAATCATGATTTCCATTGAGGTGCCCACAGATACAGACGCGCAAACGGTCTTTTTCTTTGACTCATACTAGCCACCCTTTTCAAACGAACGGCGAGGAGTGGTGACACTTAGACCTCGCCTTCTCCTTTTTTGTTCAAACTGGCCGTCCCCCGCTTCGGCCATGACGGCGGACTGCGTGACCTTCTCCTGGCCTGTGCTTCCGTGTTAAAGCTGTAAGGCAACGGTATGTTGCGCGTGACGTGGTACCGCCTCGTGTTTTCAAGGTGACTTTTCTCGAGTCGAACTGGATGCGTCAAACCCGTCAGTCATGGTCACACGCTAGAAGAGCAAACGACGCACAGAGGTTCCATTGCACCCTCCGCAGCACTTCTAGCAAAGCAGCGATAAACGTGTGCTGATCATAGTGCGCTTCATCGCTGAAGATGTACATCACCCAAGTGAAACGAATGCATAAATTGGTCAGCTGCAAAGACATTCAGAATTAGATGGTGCAACGGGACACCGGGCCTGCGATCGTACCAAAGCAAAATAGTACCACTAGGACACCGTCAGTGTCACCGGGAGTGGTCGACACACAAGAAGACGCACTGGTAGTTGTGATTCGTAGACAAGCTCCGATCGGAGGAGTGGGTATCGCGCGTGCGGTTCAAACATGGACCAGTCCATCAAGAAATCCTGATGCACAAGTATCGTTGTCGTGGCCGTTGGAGTATACGAAAACCAACGTACCCAAGAACACCCATATATCGAGTTGACGATGGATACAAAGCACATGAGGACGTAGCTTTCGCCCGTACGAGGCCCATCTAGACAAGATTTAACCATGCGTCGATCATCGTAATCTCGCACATACTATGGTATCTCCAGTAGCAGTAGCAGAGGTATTGTATCATTCCCGTCAGATATTTCCCGGCCTAAAAGTAGATGATGAACAACAGGGCACTGAAAGTATGGGCATCGTACGTTGATCAGATGGGTGGGTAATTTTGAATCTCGATACTGCCTGAGGCACTGCATGAAACGTATCATGAAAGGCGACACGCCAAGCAGATAGTACCACCCCAGATTTTGAGACACACCACATGTCGACCATACTCCGCTGGGTGATGTACTGCTAGCGAAGCGGGTATAGAAACAGCCCACAAAGTACAGGTTAGAGATCGAATACCCAAGACTGCACATTTGGTCGCTGGTGGAGCTAGGTGAGACGTTACTTGTCAAACAACGACCAAAGGTCGTACCCAAGCCAAACATCCCTGAACTGTGATGAAATCAGATTTCAAAGCTTCTCGTAACAATGGTCATCGAGACAAACCTCGACGCTCCGGAGCCCGCTAGCGCCTAGCCTAGCTAGGCTTTTGATTGTCCACCAACGAGTGCGACCCCGCATGAACGTCTGCATCTCACGGGGTTCGTCTCAGACTGCACGTGAAATATTGCTACAGACTTACACGCATTGGAATAAACATAACCATGAGGGTGAGAGCAACCCATATCAAGGGCCACAGCATCGGAGGACCTATGTTGGCCAAGGAAAACCAATATGCATAGGCGAGAGTGCAGAAGAGAAAAGAGGGTAGCTGAGTTGTGCAGTCAGGATCAGATACCAAATACTAGTGGTCGAGCAACACACCTCTAGATATTCACGATGGTCAAGCCCTGATCTCGGGTTCAGTTCTGTGAAATTGTCAGAGAGGCTGTGGACATGTCGAATGCAACGCACGGAAGATCAGAGTGTAATTAATTCTTTTGCGCGTCCATATAAGAATATCGAAGCCAATTAGCAGCGTTAGCAGTACCGGTACAAGGAGTATGGAGTAAATATAAAGAAGGATATTCCGCGATGCGAGGGACTCGTGGGTATATTCCTTGAAAGCTAGAAGCAAATTGGTAAGCGTATTTTTGAAGACTAAAAGAGAAGAGGGAAACACGTACAGAGGTAAGAACCAGCCGCGATTGCGGGAAATGCTAGCCCCAGCCACAATCCAAAGCGGAATGTGGTGAAATGGTACGTCTTCGCTAATGAATCGAACTGAAGGTAGTTTGTTGCTTTCTTTCTATTTCCGCATTCTGGATATGCGGTAAGTATAACTCAAATGCGGAACACCACAAGGCTCGGTTATGGAATCAACTGACCAAAGTGCTCCCCAAAAAGATGTTTCGTCTCGTCGATCATTGCAGCGACCACGGCACCAGATCCAAAGGCAGAAGGGTCCACCTACACAAATTCCACGTGTGAGCATTCCAACATCATGAAAGTTATGATACCACACCTTTTCCTCCATGTAGGCATCCAGGACAGAGATCTCGGTGATCTTCGCATATTTCATTAACACTTTACGAAGGCCAGCAAGGTTAAGGGTCTTGGTTAGGAAACAGAAGAATTTACAGTCACAGTTCATGAACGATAGAACAAAGTCAGTTGTGAGTTCAATTTCGGAGGTTCGAACAGGGTCAAAGAGGTGTCAGAGGACACGTTAGCGCAAGCAGAGGAGATGCTCACTCTGTAATT